>JNEY01002674.1:0-12354 GCA_020875895.1 Aphelenchus avenae
GGCGATGGCGCACAAAGTAGTGTTGCTCAACGCTGATGCCGAGTTTTCCGCGGTAGGCCATTGTATGTCGTGCGCAGTGTGACGACAGACCTCTGCTGAAGAAGGCACGGTTGTGCTCTCCGAGATGTAGCGTGCGCATGCGTTTTCCCACTAGGAGACGAGCGACTTTGCGCGGTTTCCAGTGCCTAAAGGCAGAGAGCTTTCATCCACCTTAAGGAAAAAAATTGGCCTGTCGTAGTACTTACAAGTGCAGCTCTGCCGGTGTGCAGTGCAGGTTGGAGGCGAGGAAGTCGATGAGAGTAGGCATGCTTATAGCGGTGTTTGTTGGTATACTGACAGACGGCGATAAAGTCATGCGTTCACACGCAAGCTCCGCCCATTTGTGCCACGAATGCCTGGCTCCGCCCCCTTTGAGGATTATGGTCGGCATTCCGGCAGTTGCTAGTCATATCAACCAACAGCACCTGCATTGAACGGTCTCTCTCGCCCAAATGTCTTCCCCTTTCGACGACATCCTCTCTTACGACGACTTAGAAATCGACAGCGCATTCGGAGGTAAATTAGTTTAGTTCATTTTTCCCTAATATATTTTTATTAGACGGTCCCTATTTACACATTTTGCTTCTAGACGATGTGCCCCAAGTCAGCGACAAGCGTGCGCCTGCAAAGCGTAAGCACGCCGATGACGCGTCCACTTCGAGCGACACGCGCCCGCAGCCGAAAAAGAAGCCGGACCGCGCTTCGAACCTCTGGAAGCTGACTCGCTCTCGCTTCGGTCATACCGTCTACCGTTGCGCCCGGTGCGCGAGCAAGGCGCCAAAAGTGATCCGCCGCGATGGGCGCACGTACATCATGCAGGAACTCTGCGACGACTGCGTGGACGGAAACATCTACCTCAACGACGTGTACTATCGCTTCTTCGGTCGCAAAAACCAGTCCAAGTAACATCATCGTATGTTGACTAGCGCCCACTTAGTCCAATAAATTGTTGTTAAATAATTAATGGGTCCGCCACTTAAGATCAGTTATAGTATAGGATCCGCATAGCGCACGAGTTCGAAGGCACAGCTACATGTCTCATACATGCATATTACAAGCATACGCACACATACACAAACACCTTACTACAGTTCTCATACTTAGATGTCACTTTACGTGGAATCGGTGAAAGGACATACAGTACACTCTGCACTCCATGCCGCTCATTTAGAGCGACGTCCTACATGTGCGAGTATCAGGTCACAAGTGCGTGTAATATGTTTAGACGAGGGGTGCCGAGAGACAGCATGACTTATTTTCATAGACAAAAAAATTTTTATGCCGCCTGCGGCGAGACAACCCTCTCCCTCTATGATCCTCCATCCACTTTGCGCCATACGTTCCAAAGTCCCCTTGGGAGACCAGGCACGACCCTGGCAATAAGGCGTCCCAAGGTTTCCTAACCGTAAGAACTGGTGCGGCACGCAGGGCCTAACACACCAGCCGGCGGACAAGGGAACGCTGACGCGCCATGGCGGGGGATCCTCCCCATTAAAGAAAGTTACCCATCCTTTTTTTACGGTAACCGGTTTTCAGAGTAAAGTGATGAGGCAAATAAAGGTAGGCACATGGTTCGCTGAAACGTCCAAACTTTTCCATTAATACCTGAAAGACGGGTTCGACCCCCCTATGGATGGGCGTGGCGGTTTATGTCCACACTCATCCATAAAGGGGTCTCTAGAACGGGTTCGTCCCTTCGGCCAGACGGGGGTCACCCGCCTACGGCCAAAGGGACTCAGGGCTGCTCCATTCCGGTTGCGGTTCAGGCTTACGGGGGGGCTAAATTACAGTTGCGGTGGCGGCCGAAGGCCAAAAAAATTTAGCGTAAGGGGTGCCAGCTGAAACTGAGAAGTTTTGGCTCGGTTTTGGTTAAGGCCTCGGTTACGGAGCAGCCCTGAAAGAAACAAGCAATATCGACATGGTACACTGATGCTAATAAGTGCCACGCAGGGCACGCGAATAAAACCAGACAAATCGCTCCACACGGCCGGACAAGCGGACGGCACAGAATCAGCCAAAAGCGTAAAAAAAGGCCAACCTTACTCGGTTCCTGCTTGCGCGTTCCGACGAATCGCAGGCCGCTGCATCGATGAATCGTCGGTGCACTTATTAGCTAGCTATCCCTGGGCCTTTTTATTTTCACTCAAAAAATTTTGGGACAACACAACCCCCTTACCCCCCTAGGCTGCCGACGAGGACGCGAACGAAGATGACGGAGCCGCTGTGCAGGAACATCCTCGAGATGAAGCGGTTTCCGGGCTAGAAAAACTTACTTTAGATTCAGTACTTGACAAATGATTCCACTTTTTGACTTATGCGAACCGATTCTTTTTTTCTCTATTTATGCTCGGTAAACTGCCGTACCATTTTCGAAAATTAAAAAAAAAAAACACTATTAAGCTTGGCGCGGCCTCGTCGTTATCGACCGTTCCAGCAACTACTGCTAATGCCAGTCAGTAGCTCACCAGAACTGGGCGACGTGGGTCCTGCTTGCGCTTGATGCTGTCCTTGAAGCACTTGGAGTAGAGCCCTTCGACGGCAGGCGAATCGTAGGCCGCATCCGGCGCCGCACTGGGTCGTGTTCTGCTACAGTTGCTGCTTGTTTTTCCGTTGTTGACGAAGAAGAGCGGTGTGGGCGATGTGACGAGAAGAAAGCGCATGAAACCCGACTGAAATAAGGCTAGGTAATATCATCCGGATGGCACGAAATGTCACCAGTTCAATAGGAGCCTCGACCACGAATGCAAACTCGCAAGGACTTCGTTCTTTTTTAGACAAACACAATAATTCTAGCAAGAGCATGCGTTCGGTGTTTAAAAGAAGTCGTAAGCACAACTATCAAATACTGAAGGTAAACCAAAATATTTTTAAAAGTTTTTTCGTTCAAAAAAATATACATTGTGTGCCGAATTACTTTAGAAGTTTAATTGCATAAAGTGGATCTAAAAGTAACAAGCATCCATTCTAATCCGCATGAAAAGCTGGCCTAAACTGGCTTCGTTTCGAAACGACAGCCGCCAAGCGACGCGACGATCGCTAACTATGCGTCGAGCCCATAGCATCCGGCTGACACGTGTTAGCACTAACGGCGGCCGGCTGCCCGAATTCCTTCTATTCCCTCTTTCCCTTCGCATCCACCGCACGCACGTTCTTTACACGCATCTTTCTCTCTCCCCTCTTGCTCATCAGGCGGTAAGCGGCCCAGTGCTCATCGGGCCACGAATGCGCCCCTCGGCCGCCTCTAGCAGCGAGGTGAAGACAGCGGCGGACGGACGGGCGGATGACCCATCCGACCGACGGACGACTGGGTGCGAACGCGTGTTCGTCATATCGACCCGCCGCTGGCAGGTCGATTGCGTGCGTCGTTGGGTGAGGACGCGTCTGCCGACCCCTTGGCCTCCGCTTGCAAGGGTCACCCACCGCCGGAAGAGAAAACGGGAGCAGATACGAGGCGACGCACTTTCGCCGCCATGCCACTTTTTCCCGCAGCGTCGGCGGGAAACGAAGCAATAGCGATGCGGAAAATTTAAAACTTTGACAGACGGACTAATCGTTGCAAGCTGGGAGTCTCACCTGCCGCAGGCGGCGACATAAAAAAGAGCATGCCGTTAAGCAAAACAACAACAAAAAAGTAGTTTATAAATATCGATAGTTTTCACCGAAAACTATCGATACTCATAACGCTGACACTACTAACGTATAATAAAAAAATTCAATGTAGATTTGCACTGGGGCTGTCAAAAGGGGTCGTGGGTCAAAAACAAAGTTTACATTTGTGCTCATTACACACAGGGCTTCCGTTTAAGCCGTAACTCGGCTCTCTAGCATGACTTTCAAAAATCGCCATTTTTGGGGGCCTGCCCGGAGGTCAAAAATCAAAAAGTCGAATTTCACAAAATTAAAAAAGTACCTCTTCGTCATTGCAGGAGTAACCTATGCTCCCAAAAATCAAGGCATTCCATCGACATTAAAGGGGTCAAAAGTGCATGGAACCACGGACACCCTGCGCTTTAGTAAGTAAGGATGTATAACGTATAAAGCACACATAGAGTTCAAATCCCTTTCGGATAGGGTATTGTCAGGTTTTAAACTTCGCCAGTTTTCACAAAATCCTGCAGTGGTAACTTACCAGGAAGGCGTCGTCAGAACTTGTTCCATTGGTAAGCAGGGTTGTTGAATCTCCATCTTTTTCGTGATTTCCATTCCATTTCCAAAATCCCCGCCATTTCCATTTCCATTTCCCACTAGCACAATTTGACGCCGTTTCCGTTTCCACAATTTCCACCATTCATTTCCAGTAGTAAAATTATTGCTCGAAGACGTGCTGTAAGCATGCAAGGTAAGGGTGAAATGGATACCCTTCGCTTGATTTATCTAGGTGCTTCTACTTAGCGGCTCCCAAGAGAAATTCGAATCTTCTGGCTTTGATTGCGAGTCCAGTTTTGTGGCTGCCGGCTTTTGCTGGTCAAATAAGTTCGTTTTTTACACAGTTTTTGCCCGCCGCAAGGCGCCACCAGAGCGAGTTTTTAGCATAAACGTGAAATTTTCGACTTAAATGTTATTTGTGTCTGCCGCATTGGGCTGAATTTTCGTCCACTTTTGGCCGGTCCGGTGGTCGGCTTGGAGACGGGGGTAGGGTCGGCAGGATAATCGTCCGGGGTGAGGGTGTGCATCAGGTCGGCCGGTCGGTCGGGGGAAGATGGGTCAGGTCGGGCTGAATGGGCTGGGGTCAGCGACAAATCTGGTTCCGTGTTTCATGGCGGTCGGCCGTCTATGATATAAGGGGGACCCTTATGTACTGAAAAAAGTGGAAATGAATGGCATTTTTTTGCTGCCATTTCCATTTCCGGAAACGGAAATTCAACATCCCTGCACGTGATACTTCAGAACATCAGACGAATTGGCACGTCTTTGAATATTTATGATTTTTTGTATGTACGGAATTTTTCGGTTTTTTTGCCTTTGGCGCAATGGTAAGTTGCCGGCGCCCCATACTGAAGGTCGCGGCCGGGGCGTTAATTTGTTTTCACGCTACGTTCCGTGTTGCTTTCTCCGCCGGAAACGAGCATGTCCTAGGCGCGCGAAGCGCGCCAAGCTGCTAGTTCCCCTATAAAAAGAATAGAAACAGCCCCTCCCCAAAAAGCTATAGAGGGCACGAGGACCTATGATCCAAGGCCATACTGAGTAGCGAAAGATAAAATAAGAATTTTAAAGTCTATTGTAGGTCTGGAAGTGTTTTAAATGTGGCAGCATTGCCGGGATTGGCAAAGCTTTCGGCAAGAATGGAACCGCGTATAAGGGCGACTTCTTCACTACGGTCTTGCTCTGCCTCGTCTTTTTTAGCTGTGATCTAAAAGTGCGTGTAAGCGATACCCGATGAGGCGCGGCGGACGCGAGGGATGTCAATTTATTTGCTCGAAGATTGCGCATCCGACAACGGAGCTCACGCGAACGCTCGTCATTAGCGCCGAGCAAGTGTTGTGGGGCTGGAGACCCTCGGGCCGCGTACGCGAACGGATTCCAAACTGTTATAAAATTTTGGAACCGATCCCGATTCCTAAAAAACACCGATTTCCGATCACGGTTCCGATTTCCAAGATTTTGTGTGCAGGGCCCTCTTCCGACTTTTCGGCATTAATTTCGTTGGTGTCGCCTGCGGCTAGTTCGAAAACAAATGATTGGAATCGGTAGAATCGGTCATTTGAACCGATTTCGATTCTTCAAACGCCGATTTCCGGTTCCGACTCCTACTCTTCCCTAGCCCTAAAGTGTTCACTTGTACATAGATTGCAAGCGACAATGTACTTCCGCTTTCTTGATGAGATAGTTCACTTTTACAAATGTTATACTAGGTGCTCGTCAAATTCTCGTGCGCTGAGTCAGTGCCACCTGAGCAATGGAAGTGCGATGCAGTTTGAACATATGCATGCTCACAAAAATATAGAGTTTCGAGAACAGGTTTTTTAGCGTAATTTAAAAAAAAGCGAATAGTGTCAACATAATTTGCTAAAAAAAATTGACTAGTTCCCGGGAGGCGTATGCTGCAGGTTTTTTTATTATGAAGGTATACTTCTAAACAAAAACAAGTGTCTATGAGGAGTCTTCATAGCTTGACGCCTGAGTTCTCTTCGGAAGCCCGATAAGCCGTTTGACAACGTTCGCATAGCCTAGCAACTCATTTATACTCACTCACAACTGCTAACGCTCATTAGGCCCTTGCTACCAGCCAAAGTCCTTCAGTCTAACGGAACAATCTGGGTCCATGCTAAAAACTGGCATCGCGTCGCAGTGCTAACAGCGTCGAAACGCGAGAAGTTCTGCGCTGGTGGCCTGGGAAAAGTTTTCCTGTCTGCCATACATAACAGTATCGGAGCTACGGCTTATGTCAAATAACAGCCCGCGACAAACCGCGCACGGCAAAACTGTGCGCAAAATACAGTGGCGCACTTTTCGTCGTCAATGGTTGATGCGACCCCGGGGCTTGCCGGAATGAAATGGGTCGCCAAATATAGGGGAATTTTTAGCGGCAACAATGACCTGTCGCTGTTCCTGATTAAAGGGGATGTTGTAGTTGTGGTCTGTCGACGTAGCCCCAAAGCTGCGTCGGGACTACGGCTTGCGACTTACCTCCGCCTTTCTTTTGCACATGTGACACGCATACACACACGAGCATACATATTCACTGACCGGATACGGTATTTTGTAGCCCACATATAATCGAACGCAAGCCGTCGATAGACACGATTTTTTGACGATATAGAACCCGTCGTAAGTCTCTATCTTGTGCAAAACCGTCTCTGGTGACTCTCTTACACTCCACATCAACATGATTTTGCCGAACTTGGCTTTAATTTTCGCCTGAAAAGAGTCATCATTTGTTTTGCAGTGCGAGATTTGACACTTAGACGGCGCTGTTGCGCCCGCCGCTATTATGCATGGGCTGATGGCTTACTGGCAACATATGTGCGTCCTGATTACAAACAAGTTTTCGTTGGCTGCTCCAGAGCCGCCACGGTGTCCACCCTCTGGATTCGAATCGTACGAAACGACGTCGGAAGTTATTAAATGGTGCAAGAAGCCGTTCAAGCTTCCGCCAGATTTTTAAGATGAGAATAATCACGAAGTGACGTTTTCCAAAAAAAGCTAAACTGGAGGATGTGCCGCCGCTTAAACTTGGTATTTGGAACGACTTTTAAACGCTGTCTCCCGGAGTCAGGGCGGGAGTGGACGTTTAAAGGACTTGCCTATGTTCGTCCTAATTCAAACGCCTTTCGAGTTTGTTATCATCCCGTTACCCATAAAAAGAAGTTGAATACAAACGCAGAGTTACAGGTTGGTCGAACGTAAGCAAGTTACGACCCGTCAAAGTTTATGCTTGCATTCTATAGCGAGCCCACTGCAGCATGCGTCCCATACTGGGCAAGAAAGACTAATGTTTACTATGTTGCGGGCGGTCTCGGAGAAAATATTCGTACATCCTATAGCGACCCGGAGATAGCATGCGGGCCATAGCGGTCACGAAACGAATGAAGCTTTTCTCAAACTAAGTTTCAGGAGCGCCCCTTTTAGCCTGTGAAAAGCTATGTAAAACGCGGAATTTCGGCTTTAGCGGTCTGCTTAAAACAATTAATCCCCGATAGCGGCGCCGGTTATCCTGCCTTGTTTCGAGCGTTACTCCTTTTGCTTAAGCTGCGTTCACGCCGAGCTGTTAGCGTCGAATTAGGGACGACGGATAATGCCGGCTTTTTACGTCTGCCACGTCCACGTCCAAACTTAGCAGATTGCTAGGTACCACCGAGCGCAGCAGGATGGCTTGAAGTTTTTTTTTCTCGGATCGACGTAAATTGACGAGACTTTTGTCTCTCTGTACCTCATCGTATCTAGCTTTGAGCAGATGCCACGCGCTCTCGAAGTTACTTTCAACCGCCTAGCTAGTAGCTAGTAGCACTTTTTTATCAGGATAACAATGCGAAATAATTCATCCGTTCGCCAGCCTGGAGACTGTGCGTCCGTCAAGAAGAAGCGAGAAAGACCGGAAAAAGCGGCTGCATCGACTGCATCTTAGCTATCGCTAAAGTGGAAAGCAGACTGCTGAAAAAATCATTTATCTTATGAGTTGTCTCACAAAACTCAGTTTTTGTTCCGTTGCTAACTCCGATAACGATGTTCGCTTCTACCCCCAGTTTTACAGCAAGGCAATTTCTCAAACAGTGATTTCAGTGGAATTATGATACCGGTGGTATACCTAGTTCTTGTCAGCTTTCCTGACTCCCAACGGCGACGTTCAATTTCCTTGGCCGTTCGCCATAGCAAAATTTCCGCTAAAAACCACTTTTCTGCGCGGAGAACTCGGGACGATTGCGCGTCCAATAACGGTTTTCAGTTACGAATGCTCTCCTCACCACAGCGAACATGTGCTCATGTTGCATTTCGATTGCAAGCGGCCGTGTGCTGCCGCGGACGAAACTTTATTGCTTTGTACTAGTTTATGTTTTCAAGTGTTTTATACGACAAATTAATTATGGTAACTTGCGGCAATAGCGAAAGGCATTGCTGATGCCTAGTTTTGTACGGTCCACAACAAGAAAAACGTTAAAGGGCCATGATGCCTTTGGACAGGTTTTGACTCAACGCTTGCTAAGCACGCAATGTTTTACCGCGACGTTTACTTCTTTTTTTTTCGATCGTTTACTTAACTTCGCTATCTGACCACCACTACGCTGAAAACGGTTACATTAACGCAAAGCGATATGCGCTGCGAGAGCGATTTATGTAAGCAGATGTCAGTGTTTCTTGGAAACTGATTAATCAATTCTAATATATTATGCATGTCAACTCCAATCTTCATGAATCAGTGTTTGCCTTTGCCATGGCGTTTTGACACAACGCTGTCCGATACCTCGGTACCACGAGAATGTCGGACCAGCATTTACTGTACCGCACTTAATACGCATAATTATGAACACAGATTCCAGACGATTTACCATGCTTCGATGCAGGTTTTTTTAAATACTGTATTACTCCGGCTTAGGTTACTCTCTGCTGGGCTGTAGATCCATAGTGCACGCTTCTGCGACGCTTAAAACTGATGAAGCGACAGCACGGTCCGGATATAGTGAGCATGGCTTAGCCTTTTCTTTGCTTCTACCTGTCACTAGCAGAATGAGGAAAACGTCGAGCAAGATGTTCAAAAAATATTGTCGTAGTTTGCACCTGCCGTACAGCCAGAAACTACCACAGAGCGGTAGAATATCGTTTCGCATCGGATCAACGAGCAGAACGTTGTACTTCAAGCCCAGTATCGGTTCATAAAGGTTTTTGTAGGGCCTCTTCCTTCTCTGTGGAAGAAATTTTCTACGGAGGCATATAATGGTTTGCGTAAGAGGAACTTTTCTGAAAAATACGAATTAAGAAAAAGCNAGGGGCTCTATTCGAAAAAATACGGTATGTCCAAAGGATCCAAGTTTAGCCCTTCGGCGGCGGTCCCTTAGGCGGTGGCTTCTCGCCAACTTTTATACTATCTGGCGGCGACGCGGCGCACTGCTTTCCCGTTTCACCAGGGCAACATTCGTAGGTGACGATAGAGTTCTTCAGGAACTGCCAGATCTGCTGATGCTCAAAGCACACCGTTCCACCGCCACGGTTTCGTTGTGAGGGCTAAAATGGAGTACACCACTGAATGTACAATTGCGTCGCCATATTGTCGGTGTATCATATTGCTCACCTGCCGATTGATATCCCCAATGCAGACGGTTGCCGGTTCCTTCGAGATCGTCCACTTTGAATGGTCGTCCGCACTGTCCCACGCGTACTGACCCATCTTCATACTGCGGATGTTGGTCACCTAAGCGGATTGACACTAATGCCCAGAAACGTGGTGTTCATACCTGCTTGCCATCGCAGGATGGCAGGTAGTCGATGGCATTGTTCAGCCATGTCTCCACGTACATGTCCTTGCCCGTTGCGTTCTGCACAAACTGCGTGTAGAGATCTGAAAGGAGACGTTAAGGTGGCTTTGCAGTCACCCAAGATACCCTGCTTCCAGAGCTTGTTCTTCGCAAGGACGCGGAACTTCTTTCCAGCCTTGGTGGTAAGCGAAGTGAGGCGCGTAAACGCACAGGCCTTCTCCGTGAGTGTCTTCAGTTGCGCGGCTCTGTCCAGGCGCGGATATTTTTGCTTGAAGGCCGCCGGCACACTGGAGTCATATACGGGAATGGCGTTGACGATGAATTGCTTTGCTGAATGTCGCACGGCTGTGACTTTTTCAGAGAACAGAAGCTTACCGATTTCGTCGATGACAGTTGCCGGAAACGTCATGCAGAGGAAGGACTGACCGAACTTCTTCCCGGTACTGGGATAGCTGAACTTCCCAGTGGAAGTGTCGACGAAGTTCGGTACGGAGTGGACAAACCAAAATCCTTGATTCATGTCAAAAGCCATCATTCCCTTCTAAACAATAACAGGTTAAAGTCTTCTAGAGGCGAAGTCTCAGGTACCATGTGCGCATGTTCGAAGTCCGCTTCGCTCTTCGGTGGCAGTTTCTCCTGTCCGTCGTTGTAGAAGATTGCTGTTTGATCCTGAAAATATGATGGTTAGCTGGAGTTAAGGATGATCAACGTACGCTTGCTTTCTTCGCATCAATGGCGACTTGCGCCGTCCGGCCAATAGCGCTGTTTTCCTTCTCGAGTGTGGCCGTTGCTAGCACAGGGTCTGGCTTATTCGCGTCGGCGTAGAACCATGCGACGCCGTAGGTGTCCCTACCAGCCGAGTAGGGCACCTTGAATCCGGCCCACCTAAAGAGCAGTTGAAAGTACGTTTAGTCGCGACTCCATCCGATCCACACTCGGTATCGTACTGGCACTCCCATATTGTTCTCCGAACTGTTCCGTATGACGGTCTTACTACGGCCCTTATTGATGCATTTTCAAACAAAGAACGAAGCCGTTCCGTACTCCGTACTGCTATTCCGTACTGCGCCAGTACGGTACGGTACGGAACACAGTACGGGCGCCTAAGCCCACTGGTACTTAGCGCAATCCCAGGATTCATTCACTTACCAGTCGACGTCATTGCCATCAGGGTCTTTGCACGCTGGTGAAGCGGCGAAGGTGCATGTAAGTACCGCAGCAGCAACCGCAACGACGTCGTGCCACATGATCCACGCTGGAACAGTCACGACCTGGGCCCTTTAGTTGGACAGCGAACAGGTCGGCGGGTTTGAAAGCGTTAATGGATTCGATGGTGGGGCATTCCGATGTTCGTGCTCTGTTTTCTGTGGACGTCAGCGTGCTCGCTTGGCTTAGCCTCGGATCCGTATTGTTTGTCCAGCCGCTCGCTACCCGTACAGAAGCGCTAGCTAGACGTTGTGCTGTCTACTGCGAATGCTGGTTTCATGCTGATGCGGCGTATGCAAACCGAACAGTCTTCACACAGCGACAAGAAACATAAGTTCGGCGAAAGATCGGGTACGCCGTAGAGAACGTTTGGAAATAATGTGAGCTGATAAAGCGACTTTTGAACCCTCCACCACTCCCCTCTGGGCGATGAATGTGATTCGCCCACTCGTCCACCCACCTCCTCTATTTGCTGTGAATAACAGAACATTCTGCTGACACTCGTCCCCTCCTCTTGTTAGTTGGCAGAATTTTGGCCGACGTGTGTACCGATGTACCGATGCATGCATCAAAGTACGCCCGTGTGTGATGCCCGACTCTGAACGGCATTTCACAAGATTCTCATTTCACCTGCTGCTGCTTTTTTTATAAATACAACTTAAGAATGTCAGACATACCCGCCAGCATCGGGTAATTGCTTCGTCTCGAGCTTGCAGGCGCTAGGTTGCTCGGTAACCACACTTTTACTTTTCTTGTCGCACGTATATCTTACGCGTGAGGGTCGCCATTTTGAGCTCATTGTGCTAAGTATGAAAGTCACGTCCGACGGTAAATTATGCGGGTTTAACGTAAAGGTAAGCCAACTACAGATGACATAGTAGTTGATATCGCTAAGTTTGTTGCCCCTTGGTCTCAGCAATTTCTATGAGCAGGATGCGACGGATTATTTCTAACAAAATTATCTTTTAAGGGCGTAGTCGAAGCGATCGGATGGTTCGGCATTGTGGTCAACATTGTTCTGCTTTGCATACCTCTGTCAATACCGACAGGATGGAAGTACGTTCATTGCTTGATCGGGCTCCTCATTCACGCGGATCTGGTTCTCGCCAGACGAATGGACAAGTACACGTGGCTCCTACCGTTTCTCGTGATAAATGTAAGCATTATTGTCATTAGGCACTCTATTGAGTCAAGTTAAGGG
>JNEY01002749.1:0-11820 GCA_020875895.1 Aphelenchus avenae
GAGTCTTTGACGAACAAAAAGAGAGGAAGGTTGGAGAAGGGAAAAGAGAAAAGGGAGGAATATTGCGGGAGATGCAACCCATACCTTGACCAGTACACTCTGCTTTAAAATGACCCGCTACAGTGTGAACGGTCCTTGCCACCCAGCTTACTTGTCCAAGCCTCAGTCGGTTATATACCGCTCCAATCTTTCTGCGACCAAGGGCCTAGTTTTTGAAACCCTTGGAATCTTGTCTTCAAGCAGTTTATGGATTCGCAAACACATTCTTATCCCTTGACTTACAAGCTTGAAATGTCTCCACAATGACTGCCGCAAAGACGGACCAGGCGTCGTAACCTTTACCTTTACCACGCTAGGTTTTTGAGGAACGGGATCTCCTATTTCGGGGAACTACAACCTCGTAACCAACATTTAAAGGCAAATCCTTTTAAGGTTATGTCATTGCGCCGATAAGTGACATTTCTGTAGCATCCCGGTTACGTTACGATGGAACAAACAAAACAAGTGAAGGGAGAAACCGATTCTGCGAATACGTCGTTGAGGATGTGCCAGTTTGAATGAGAGACGCATGCTGAGCCACGAGAGGTTGATTGCTACTTACTTGCGGAACTGGCAGAGTCGCTTGCGGTTGAACGGGTCCCACATGTTCACCATGCTGTCGGATCCTGAAAGAACATCGTCCGCACTCCGTTTCACCCACTAATGACTGACCTCCGGTGGCGAATGTCCGATGAACGGGATGGAAGGCGATCGCGTTGACCGGGTAGATCAGCTCACCGCTCTCGTCCTTCACGCGGTGGCACTTGAACGCGTACTTGCTCTTCTGGATGTCGGCGTCCTGGTTGAAGTACTCCACCGCGACGCGGCCCTCGATGGACGAGAGCACGAACGCCTCGCCGGACGGGAAGCAGCGGATCGCACGTGTTTGGTACTGAAAATTCGGGATCCACGTCATGCAATTACGTGCATTGAACGTACTTTGAGCGGAGACTCACGCGTCTGCTGAGGCGCCTTCATGTTGCGCACGTCCCAGACGAGCACTCGTCGGTCCTTCGTGCCGACCACCGCGCGGTTGTCGACCACGTCGAGGGCGTAGACCTTCTCGTCGCATTCCATGGCTCCGACTGGCATCAATGCGCGGACGTCCCAGAGCTAAAAGTTGGCAGGATTCGTGTGAGAGCATAGAGGACGCTACTCGCTTTCTCGGAGCCCTGGGCACTTGTCGACAAGGGTATCACTTATGCTCCTAGAACGGTGCGTACAAAGGACTGGCGAGCTTCCGCGAGACAATTTTGGGACGGAACAAGGTAAATGCATATTAGATCCTCTATACCTACGCACGAGATGCAAGTATTTTTGCTAGAGGTCGGCAACCGTACAGGAGGTACAGCCGTACCGTACCGTACTTCCGTACTATCGGTACAGAGTAAGGTACGGGCAGGTCATGACATTACAGCTTACGGTACTGGTAGGGTACTGTGTACATACGGCTCCTGTTTTCTCGATTTTTAGCACTAGTACCTCCCGTACTTGTGCCGGACCGTATTACGGTCTGTACTGCCGCACCGAATCGTTCTGTACGGTATACGGGTGGCGTCAGTACCGTACGAAGCACGGTACAGGCGAGTACGATGCCCGTTGCAATCTATAATTTTGTCCGTCTTGAACAATACCCCGTAAGGGTACAATGAGGGCAAAAGGTCATACGGAAACACATCGGCAAGGAAAATCTTTTCTAGCATTCAGACGCCCTCAATCAGCATGCTGCCGAAAATATATGTTTTAGTCAGTGCCATGCGTCGATTTGATCACTGTCAGAAATTCCTTCAAGCAAGAGTCCTGCTATGCTTCGGCCTACGCGTCCCAAGAAGTGCGGCCGAAAGTATGAACATGGATAGTATAGCCCGTAGGCAACGGTCCCGCTTCTCCACAAGCCTACACTCCTCGTTCTACGTAGTATAGCGCGATTCTAATCAGCATTTACCCTTGCTACCGACGGGCTCAAAGACAACTTTGTTGTCAAAGCCTTTCGTACCTTAATGAGGTTGTCCCATCCGCCGGAGACCGCCACTCGCATCGGCGTGCAGAACTCCAGGCATCGGACGGCGCCGCTGTGTTGGCCCATCACCGTCTCTAAAGCTCCATGCTTGTGCTTGCTTAGCCCCACCAGAAGCATACCTCTTCCGGACTCGAGGTCGCACACCTTGACGACCTCGTCGAGACCGCCGCTGACTACTTTCGAAGAGTCCTAAATCGTATTTTAAGCGCTTTAACCACGATGCTTGAACTTACCACGAATGTACAGGCAAGAACGGACTTGCCGTGGAAGTAGGTACGCAGGTCAGCGGGACTGCTCGGATTGGTAACGTCGTAAATCTTGACGAACCCGTCCCAACTGCAGCATGCGAGTAGCTTCCGCGGGAAGTCCGGCGAGAACTGAATGATAGGGGTTAGTGCTCAGACTTCGTCTTCAGGTGAGGCTACCTGAACTTTGGAGAGGCCGAGCGTGCTCTTGATCTGAATGTTGAACTCGTTCGCAGCGGCCACGTAGTGTGGATTCATGGCGCTTCCCAGTGCGTTGTGAGTGTCTCCCTCCTTCTAAAACTGGAAGTAATATTAGTTTCACGACAATAATTTAAAGTGGTCATTGCGTTTGCTGGTACACAATTACGCGTAGAAAATCATATGTCTTATTCGTGAAGGCGGATAAAAGCTTAGAAAATGGCTGCGTCCAGTCCAAGCTTGGCGCTGTTAGTGGTTCGAACCCAAGCCGTTCTTGGGCAGAACGCCAACGGTTCGCGTCTGGGCCGCTTTGTGCATGAGGTCGTTGCAAGAAACAGGTAATGTCTGAGGAAAGCGTCGTTTTCTCAGACATAGGAAGCAAATAGCTAAGAAATATGCAGTCTGCATAATAATGAGAATCCTTCAAGCAAAATTCAACGCTGAGAGGTAAACTTAGAGGTTCAGCACTCGTCCGACAAAAAGAGTGCATGTGCCAGAAAATAAACCAGTGACGTTTGCTTCGCGCAGTACTTGTTCACGGAAGCGCTGACTAAATTTGTTCCAATCACAAACCATAGAACATTTGAAGCATCCACAACAACAAAAATGCCTCTATTCACTAAAACCTAACGGGGCGGCAGCTAACAAGCGTGCTTTTGAAAACCCCAAAGGATTTAATTGGTTAGACGTCCAGGCAAAGAAACGGGGTCAGCCACGGGTACTTCCAGTAAAACTGCCTAGAAGGAGTCGCGTTACCTGCAGCGCACGATAAAGGCCTTGAGGTACAATGCCCGGGGTAATGGTAGTGGTAGTGGCGGTAGTGGTAATGGCCAGAAATCGGCTAGTGGGAAGTGGTAATGGCCAGAATTTTGGTATTGGTAGTGGTAATAGTAATGGCCAGAAAAAGTGGAAGTGGAAAGGCACTGTTGAGGTAGTTTACTTCCAGGATACAGCAACTTCAGACTGAAGAATCTTAAAGAAGCATCGTTTGTTCATGGCGTAGTTCAATGGTTCGGAAGTATAGGTGCCTTCTTTAACTTACTGACCGCCCTCTGATGCTCTTACACGTAGTTACTAGTGCTTTATTAGTCTTAGATTTATAGGTGTCTCGACGCAACATAACGAAAAATTACGTAGTGGAACGGTACACACAGTCGTAGACAACACTCTTCTTCTGCATCATGGGCTGAAGTGACGCGTAGTTAGTGTTCACGTAGTAGGGAATCACGGGACGCTTGGAAGGCGGTGGTCGGCGAGGTACGCTCCGGCTACGCTGACTGCCTCGAGCATCCACCTGCACAGGCTTCGGAACATCCACGTCGGTTAGCCCAGCGCAAAGACGTTTGATGGGCAGAGCAGGGGAAGCGACCGGGATTCCCATAAGAGGATTCGCCGTCGGCGAAGGGCTCTAAATCGCTTTGAGTCCGGCGTGAATCTTCGACGGTGGTGCCGATTTCAGCTCCATTCCAGTTTTGCCGTTTTCCATTCCTTCTGATAAAAATAACTTCGGTTCCGCTTTTCGAGTTTTTTTAAATGCCAAAAAAAACGCGGAATGGTTGGGCCCGACAAAACGGAGGAAGTCGGCGGCTGTGCCGTGCTCGGCAGAACTTCGACTCCGCTAGCTTTGCAGATAGACTTAGACGACCGTACCTCATTCCGTACCGTACCGTACTGCGTACCGTATTCTACGGTACGGAGTACGGTACGGGGGGTTACGCTCAGTACGGAATACGGTACGGCATGATTTTCTTGTTAAAAATGCACTAGTATGGCAGTACGGTACGGCCGTACCGTATTCCGTACCGTATTATACGGTACGGTACGGGGAGGGTCAGTACGGTACGGAGTACGGTTCGGGGGTGTCGCGTCTAAGTTTATTGCAGACCTAGCCGATGTGACCAAACGACTAGCAGTCGTTGCAAAGAGAGCCTACCTGCAACAGCGGAGTGAACTGAAGCTCACTGCACAACGGCGTCCGCTGCAGGAAGCGGTAGCGCTTATGGGACCCAAGCGTAACCGTGGGCTCTCGAACGATGAGGAATGAGCCCGTGTTCTTACACAGTTTGTACCCATCACCGAGATCCTTCAGCGCAACTACGCCGTAAATAAGCGTGATGAAGAAGCTTAGCAGTGTAATGCTGACGGAGAACCAGAAGAAGTTCTTGTCTAAAAGAAGGTATTACTATGCAACCTTCGGCCCGAAAGGATCGCTATTTTTTTGACGGACTTTGATTTTCGATTCCGCAAAATTACCGATTCCATGTACCTCTATCATGATACAGGTTATTTCCCAGCCCTGTTTTAGTAAGCGCCGGCTTACAACAGACTTACCATAGTTGTAATTCCTCGACGCGTCGATAGAGAGTTTGAAGACGTAGAGCGCGTTTCCGACGGTCGCTTGGTACTAAAAAGAAACACATGTCTCTCGTGACGCCTTCTCGTGATACGAAAGCTTACCATTAGAAATAGCGGAAGTGGCATGACGATTGCTTCCTTCGTCGCACCGTGATGGAGAAGTACGATGATAGTGACTGGCCAGAGCGCCACAGATGCGTAGAACATGCTCCACTCGTCTAAAAAATAGTGTGATTATCGAAAATGATCCGCGTCTTACCTGGATTGACAGGGACGGAGAAGACTCTTTGCGGAAGGTCCTTCTCCAGGAGGTATCGCCAGCTCCATAGAACTTGGAAGGTGAAAAACGCAGCAGCGGCAATGGCGTACATCCCGACGACTCTCTGCATAAAAGGAGTACGCATCATTAAGTCGTAAAAAAAACGTTTGCTAGCGATACCTTCGTCGGCTGCTGCCACATGATGACGTTCGCCCTTGAGCTATCGTTGTGATTGCCTCGCGTCGAATCCAAGCGATTGTCGGTGTAATCCTAAAGGGCGTGAGAATCACAGTGAAATGACACGAGCGATTATAGGCCTGATAAAAAGGATGGGTTTATTCGTACAACAATTAGGACTTACCAGCCTCAACCACGTCTCCGGCTTGCCGTACCACAGCGGAAGTGAAGCCATCAAGATGAGTAGGTAAGTAATCGGCAGTAATGCAGAAGGAATTACGAGCGTTAACAAGACTTAAACTGATGTGACGGGAAAAGAGATGAACCAGTATTTAAAGCTGTTTAAAAATACTGCCGAAAGCAGACAAGTTCCGTAGACAGTTGGAGGAAGTGGCGTCCACAAAATACTGGTAGTCAAGCAACCAACGAATTCATTGTTTTCAGGTCACACTTCGGAAAGTGTCAAAGGTGACATCGAGCATCCATACTGTCCATTAATCCCACCTTATTCTTTTCCCACTTGCCGACGGCATTCTTTCAACCATCAATAGTGTCAGTTCACATGACGGGAGAGCGGGACTACAAAGCAGTGAGCCCTGGGGCAAAGAGAGCTTTGAACGACTTCAAATGTGCATCAAACAGAGCACTGAATGCGTTCATAACAGTGTCTGGATATTTCATATGCGCTAGAGACAATGTCAATGAACCAATGACTCGGAGCCAAATAAGCGGTGGTCGGTAGCTGGGCCGTTAAAGATTGAAATGTCAACAATGACAGCTTCACTAGAGTCGCAAAAAGAACTAGATAGTACCGGAGAGGGAAGAGAACCGGGTAGAGGCGTCGGAAGCAGTAGAAGAAACCGAGAAAGAAGCGACAAAGTGTGTTGAAGGACGGACAGCAAACTGATGTCATCAGGGTCGGACAACCGTGTCTGGCATTGACCCTCGGCACAACCGCCAGATGCGGAATTTCGTTTCAGGGGGTGTATCGTACTGACGATTCGTGATATCCCCGACCCACCTGGGTCCTTGGTCCACAGCCACGTTGCGGCCAGCCTCTCGACGAGGATGGCCAGCGCTTCGCAAGGTAGAACTGCTCCACGTCGAAGGCCGACCGCTAGACGTGCACCTGAGAGAACAACTAAGTCGCATATTTGCTTGTGTTGGAAAGATAAATTTTTAGACGTAGCGGCGGCCGCTCCATTATACGTCTTGGAGCCGCAATGCGTGTTGCGAAGGTCAGGTCGTCCTTTGTCTCGCAACAACCGACACTCGTGCTAAACCTGGCGGACTTTAGTGCTCGACCTCAGCTGCGCCGAGTGCATTACCGGCAAGGTGCTGGCATGAACCTCGCGCTGTGTTTACCGCAACATCCTGATCGCTTCGTTGCGGAAACGTGTTAAACTGAAAGTCATTCCGAGTTCGGTGCAATCGAACCTTCGCGCGCCGCTGACCCATTGTGGCACTGCGGCGTTTTATGGCGGACGCGTGAGGCCCCGCTGGCGACGCTTGACAAATGCGCGTTGTGTTGCGAAGAGCTGCAACAAGACACAAAGAGTGCACCGCTACGAGTGGAGACATTCTCCAGGAATCCGAGACGCCGACAGTCCTAGAAGAATAATGTGACATGAGCGTTATACGTAGTTTTTCGTACTTCTATCCGCGTTTTTTCGGTAGGAATACTTCCTCTACAACGGTCAGCTTATCTGCAAATGCATGCACAGCAAACATGGTAAACTCCACGCTTGCGTACTGCCGTGTCATAACGTACCTTTCTAGGTACGGTCGTACTGCAAACCGTACTGAAATTAAAAAATGCGCAAAAAATAATCCGGTCATCTAAAAGGTGCGTACGTAGTTAGACCCTAACGTATTTTAAATAGTTAGACACGCCTTTTAATACTTGCGTCCACCTTGGTGCGCAGCGCAGGGAGGAGGATAGAGCTTCAGCTGAAAGCATTGGTAGTTCATTCCCATGCAGGGCGACGCGTTCCTGTGAAGTCTACTGGCTCTCTGACTGGAATAGACCGACCAGGTCGCGCTTGATTATCAACCCTTGACGACTTTGGTAGTGCGTTATCGCTCTGGGCGCATTCTCGTGCCTGATGAGCCGTAAAGCTGTGCCGTTAGACTTAAAGCGGCGAATATGCGGCATTTAATGGTGTCCCGCCGTCACGTCGTGACGCGACCAAGTCAAAACAGCAGGTACGACTCGGCGCATCCGTCTAGTCAAGACTGACTTCCGAATACCTGTGGACACTTCGGAAAAAACGAAATCAAGCTCCAGCCGATATGCTAATGTGCACTCGACATGTCTTCCCAGTACGCGTCACCAACGGATGTTGGGTTCCGGGCGCAGTGACCGCGGCAACTGTCTCTCCGCAGCAGTACATCGTAAAGGATTCGCCGCGCTGGCGCCGATGTCCCGTCGACGTTTTAACTGGTCGGCCTCGGTTGCCGTGTGGATGGATCATGTCGTAAACTCGAGTTTACGAATTTGGGCGTCGCGTTTTCCTCATTCGTTGAACGATGTTGACCTCTGTCTTACCCGGCGAGGCAAAAGCTTTCTTGTGCCGGCAAAGCGACCTCGCCGCCTGCGACCTCTATCTCGCCTGCGTACGCTGCAGGATTCTGGCTGCTGCTTCCCGACGGTATTATCCTTTTTGTTTCAACGTGCCGATGCCGCTTCACCGAAGTGAAATCGGGTTCATTTAATAAAACCGAAAAATACCTTGGCAGTGCGATAATCTCTGAGAGAAGCATTTGATAAACCATGAGTCGGCGGCAAAAACTCACCTTTTATTCGATAGATTTACGAGGTTTATGGATGGAATCCTTAATCCTCAGTCGGCCTGGGGCCTATGTTGTCGTAAATTCCTTTTGGCCGTTTAAACACGTCGCCGCTTCCACGCGGGGCGCCGCCTTTGCCACAGAGTACTTCCCTCTGCTTCAGACTACCGTTGGTTGAACTAAACTGCCGGAATTTGTCTCTGATGTCTTTTTTGCCTCGTTCTGCACGTAGTACACACGGCGGGAAAACCGTACGTCTGACTCAAGTGCCCGTTCGAATTCAGACTTGGCACTAGCGAGCGGTTGAAAGTCGCGTCAGCTCGCCTGAAGTGGGCCGTGCGCGATGTTCCCGTCCGTGACGTGAGACCGTGCCAAATCTCGTCACGCCGAAGTTCACGGCATCCATATTTCTGCCAATACGCTAATTTCCGGATACTTTTCGTCAACTTTCTCATTTTTCGATTTCCTAACAGTGCTTTCAAGCTGAGATGTTGGAGAAATGCAAGCATGAAAAAGGGAGAATGTTGAGATATTGTCGAAATTTTGCGGAATTATGCTCAGCTTTTAAGGATGACGTGATCCGTGACCAGATCACGGCGTAACGTCGCGCCGCTGCTTACGACACAGTGTCTTTGGCGCATAGCACGCGGGCTGTTTAGCGAATAAGGATGCCATTTAGAGCAACTTAACGTCATGCTTGCCTCATCCTCGACCGCCCGTAGCCAACTTCTTGCTGTTGTGAAGCAAGAGCCAGAAGACGTTGCAGCAGTTCAAAATCGCCCAGAGGCCATCTTGAACGGGACGTCAACTGAGCAAACAGGTAAGCTTCATGTCTCCACACAGGCGGTCAATTCGATGTACGGTTCTTTATTCCGTACTGCCTCCTTCGGTACCGTTTCCGTTCCCTGCTAGCCTCAATCCCTCTTTACCCGTCTCTGTACCGTACCGGTAGTAAATGAGAGATTCCTGTCGAAAACAGAGTGAGCTCGGTTCTGTTTACGGCAGAAGATTTCAGGTGCTCTCATATGAGAGCGTCAGTGGTCTAGTGGTTTTAGTTGGTCCTTCAAGGTGGCGCCATATGGTGCCATTCTCCTCCGCCAGGCGTCCTAGAGCCGCCAGTTCTCCCCCGAAATTAGGTGCAGCGAATAGTGTTGAGCAGCGTAGAGTCAGCAGTCCATTACGTAGGAATATTTACCTCAATCAAGGGTATTTAAACGGTGAAATAATACGTGCACGCAGCATCAAGGTGGTCTGCAACTGAATATTCAGTATCGACCCCAAATGCCGTATGGCAGCAAACTGATCGGGCTAGGTCCAGCTGGACAAAGCGCCCTCTCAGTAAATGGAATGCACGAATAAATGCGGCGCCTTATGGGCTCCGCTAAAGCATAAATGGGTCTGTAAATGGGAAAAGGAAAAGGGTCAATATTGACCCAGGTTAGCCGCAGTTCAACCATATGGTTGCAGTAGAAAGGCCAATATTGGCCAAAGAGCAACGACGCGAAGAAAACCGGCGCACGCGAAAGGAAAATGCGGTCGTATGGCGGTGGCCGGCCGAAGAGGCGCTTATATACGGCCGTCGAGCCCGCCGAGAACGACCGCGCGGCGACCGCCGTGGCGAGAGCCCTTCACGCGACGTTGAGGAAGCGTAGCGTCGGAAATTCTTCCTCGCAAGCGACTCCGTTTGCGACANACGTTGAGGAAGCGTAGCGTCGGAAATTCTTCCTCGCAAGCGACTCCGTTTGCGACACTCCCGAACGACGACGAAGAGGCCGAGGGAGCGAAGCTCCCGAGGCGACGACGAAGCTGATGTCAAGGAGCTTGACGTCGAAGTCGGCTTCTTGACGACATGACGACAGCGAGGAAGCAACGTTGCTGACGTCGATGTCGGGGTCCGTCGATGCCTTGACGAAGGTGTAGCACTTGGTAAACGGGCGTCAACGAAGTCGCTGCAGACGCCTCAGCAGGAGCGAGGCTCTACCGCGTTGGGCGTCTTCAGATGGCGGTGAGGCCCCGTCGAGGTCGGCGGAGACGTCGAAGCAGGAGCGAAGCTCGACCGCCGCGAACGTCCCGAGATGTAGAAGGTGTCGTCGTCGATGCGAAAGCCATATGGCTAGTTGGCGGTGTAGTTGTAGATGGGCGGCTAACCCGGGCGGAAAACAGTGCAAGCACTGCTCCCGAGCAGAGGGGGACAAATGGAAAATGAGAAAACAACAAACAAAAACGTGGAACTAGTAACGATAAACTTAAAACGAACAAGCAAATAAAAGAGGAGGGAAGGGGAGGTGGAATGCAGGGGACAAGCGATACAACTAAATAAAACAGTGAAAGATCGAACGGTTGTCGAAGGGCGTAGCGTGGATGATCAGTCCTCGCGTCGGCAGCAGTCGTCGGCAGTCCGACCCGCATCGTCGATGTAGTCGTACGGCTTTCTCGGGGAACAAGATGGTGTGTTTGCCCCGGTTGGGACCGTAGCGTGACGTGGCTCCTCCAAGGTAGCGACGGCGTGGTCAATGTTGGTGACGCCAGATGGCGTTATTTCCCGATCCCGATGTACGCTTGGAAGTACGCGTCGGATGCTTGGCGCGGCGGTGTAGTGCGCACCAGATGGACGCCGGTCGCGAGCATTCGGTAAGGCGACTCGGTAGCGTTGCCTATTAGCACTCGGCATGCGGTGAGCTCAGTCTCTCGGTGGTCCATTGGCTCGGCATATGCCGCAACGCGGCGAGGTTCCGTAGTCCGGTGAAGTTCCCGCAAGAGGCAACGCGGAACGGTTCGCAGGAATTTTTGCGATGGCCTCTCTTGAGGAACCTGATGGTTCTATCATCGCTTCCTCAAGTCAGGAGAATCTCCATAAATGGCGCTGGTAGCATCAGATGATGCTCTCTCGGCTTGTCGGCGAGTGCATCAGATGATGCTTTCTCGGTACTGCCGGCGGGTGCATCAGACGATGCTTGGGCGGTGCCGTCGACTGGTGCATCAGATGATGCTTCCTGGGCTTCGCTGATTCGGCATGCACAGCGCAAACGTTGGTTGGTTGCACTGAGTCCCGCTGGATGGTTAGACCAGACGGTCGTTATCCAGCTTACCGGTAAGTTTAGGTTCACCAATGCCGGACGATCGGTATGTACTGGCTGGACGTGTCGTCGGCCACAAGCGATCGGAAGTTTCCTGCCGATACGTTCGGCAGCCCTCCGGCCGGCCGAGCATCAGATGATGCATTGCCGCGTGACGGAGGAACGACGCTCCCGAGCTTATGAATCACGTCGCGGCAGCTGGGCGTGCCGAAGAGGAAGACAGGCTCTGCCCGCTTGACGACATTGGAAGTGCAGAACAGCGGTTCAATGTCTGCGTGGCGTTGCCGTGGCGTCGATGAGAGCCGCTGCGTAGGATCGGGTGGTCCGTGCCGTTGTTCAGGCTGACGTCCGTCGCGTGGTGAGCGCTAGTGTGGCGGGCATGGACGACTTCTGCCTCATCTTGGCGACCTTCGTCCTTTGGTGTCAGTCGTCTGGTGAGCGCAGGTGTGGCGGGGCATGGACGGCTTGTGCCTCATCTCGGTGAGCTTCATCATGCACAGGTGGCTGCTTGTTCTTCTGCTGCTGTCTGTCCTTCCTCGTTGTCCCTGCAGACTCGCTAGCTAAACCAGAACGATGAGTAACAGGAACGCGAGACGGCCCATGTGGAACTGTCCAGATGGACGCGACAAGACAGGCGAAAGGTGAGCAGTTAGGACGTGG
>JNEY01002930.1:0-10491 GCA_020875895.1 Aphelenchus avenae
AAGCTGTTTGTCGTTCAAGAGGACAGGATTCCACGTTTTATCCGTCTTAAGCCACTTCTTAAGTCATCTAGGCGATTCATGTCGTGAAAGGCTAGCATTACTGGAAAAATTAAACTTCTCGCGGAAATTTCGCAAAGAATGTCCATCTCGCATATGTATCGTAAACTCTTGAGCGATGCTCGAGAGTGTAAAGCGGCTTAACCGGCCCAAGTAAAGTGTCAGAGATGAGCGTCTTAATGATGGCCAAGTGCACGAGAGTGTTCAAGGCTACAGTCGGGCCCTGTGACGTACTAAAGGAAATCATGGATCAGCTGGTTTACCCGCCCCAACAGGATGAGAAAGTCGTAAATGGAAATAAGCACCGAATGTCCTAACAGAAACCTTCGGAGCAAGAATTTGCAAATAAGTTTGTTACATTAGAGAGACCGCTTGAATCAGTCAGTTAACCAGCGCTTGCGTTGGTGGAACCAGTGGACACGACTGCCCCGCTCGATACGCGCCCGGCGCAGAACCCGAAAAGCCTCTTCCGATAGGGCCCAACGAGAAATATTGTGATTATCTAAAGCGATGTCACGCCGGATACACCTCAAATGGGCTTACCGGATTCACGCCCGGGATCCACTGAACCATGAGGGTGAGCAGGACGCCGAGGCCAACGAACTGCACATCGAGGAATAGGACGATGATCACGATGCCTAGCGGAATGCACGCGACCGAGACCAGCGATGTCACCTGAATGATGCGTAATTACCAAACAAGTGGGGAAAGAAGAGGGCAGGTGCGTTAACTGACCCAAATTTTGGGGTGGTCTAGGGGCTTTGGAAGGTGCTAGGAGGGGTATATGGAGTTCCAGCAACCTCATTTCCGCTGTCAAAAAGGCGAAAATTTACCTGTTGTGGAGCTGGGCCCACTTTCCCGCACGCTACGCCCTTGAGTCAATGTAGGGGGACCGACTCATTCACAACAAAACCTTGAGTGCGAGCACAGTTGACTCGAAAGGGCCCACAGGTCTGCCCGCTAGACTCCTTAATCCCAAGCTTATGCTTCGCAAGCTCCTGTTTGGTATATACCTGCTTCCACATGCTCATTATTGACATTACTTCTTCCCCGATTTCTGCTCGCCATGCTACTTTGGCAGAGCCTCTAGCTTAACTTGATACTGTCTCGGATGCTCCTGCGTCCAAGCTCTTTCTTTGCATGCTCCAGTTTTATATACCGGTCCCACTGCTGTGCTTTGTCGAGCAAGCGACCTACCTCAGCAAACATGATCCGGTTGAGCTGCCGTTGCATGTAGCGCGCTTTGGTCGACATCTGCTCGCGTTGTTCTCTGAAGCGGGCCAGTATAGCCATGGTAGTGAACGCCAGGATCGCCGTGATCACGGTGATCAGAACAGACGCCCACAGGACGAAAGCAATCAGGTACACGTTGCTCTAAATCCTTATAGTTTTAAAGAACCGGTGCAGATGCTTGTGCGAGGAAACAAGACCACCGGACTGCATGCTCCAGAACGTTACGCTCCTTCCTACCTGATCTTCTCCTACTGGGCCTATCCCCCGTGGCACACTCTTGCGATGACATGCTTGGAACCGGTTTATTGATGTCTGCTTGGCACCCGCCAGGGCTGCTCCTTCCTGTCATGCTCCCGGCTGGGACATTGCCGACTGACATAGCATGTGCTCAGGGCTTTGCATTTTGCAAAATATTCGTTTTCGTTTTCGTCCGACGAAAATGAGTGACCTCGTTTTCGTTTTCGTTCAGGGCCAGCACGCTTCGCCGTTATACACCCCTTCCGCACGCCACCAACCAAAAATTTCCTAGCTTATAGTCTTCAGGTATACTGATCGTACCTTATCCATGGCGTAGAAGACCAACGATTCGCCTTCCGGATGCCACATCTCGTGGTTCATAAGCGAGCCGAACGAAGCGTCGTGATCGGGCACGCTGCTAATGCCCAGGTACGTGCATATACCGATGACGGAGCTGCTGAGACATACAACGCATGTGATGAGAGTCAGCTGCCAATGGCTGAGTGCCGTGTTCCTACAACGACGGAGCGAGTACAATAGCAAGAAGTTCGTGTTAAAGGTTACCTTACAACCAGAAAGTAGCGAAAAATGAACTCGATCGGCGACACGACGAACGTGCAATTCAAGCTCGACGTCCATGCGGTAAGCGCGAGTTTCCGTACTGGTTCCGAGTATTCGGCTAGTACTCCATTGATGACGAAGATGTAGACGCCGTCGTTGATCTCAAACTCCTGTAACCAGTGGCGGTTAGAATGTGCTTCCTTTTTCTGGACGGCACATTCAACAACGTCTCTAAACCCGAAGCTCTCCCTAAATTGCCTAAATGGACGGTACGATGATCCAAGATATTCGAAATAAAGGGAGGTTTATAGTCCGCCAGGATGATATTAAGGATGGTGGGAATGATCTGCATCCTTGCCTCCAAACCCCTTACTTTGTGTTTTTTATTGACACATTGGATTTTGGAGAAAGACGCGTGTTTTGACAAATTGTGCCAAATGCATCGTGCCTCAGCAGTGACACACTTATTGCAAAATGTGGTTTTTGAAATAGCAAGTCACCCACCGATGCCTGTTGGCCTAAAGTTTTGTCTTTAGCCGACTTAGGGCCCTATTCGATCAAAGCTGCCACTAGCGTTTCGTGCGGTAGGGTACCCTTCTAGCCCGCGTATCATCCCACCGAAACCGACCGTTTCCACCAGCATGCAGATGACCGTGTAAAGCACGTCAAAAGCGACGTTGATGAGTAGCACGCGGCTGTAGGGTTTGACTTCATTCTTCTCCCGTATCAGCAGCACGGCGAGAACCGCGTTTGCCGCCAGCGATGTGAAGAAGCAAACGCGTTCGCTCAAATGGCGCAGAGGGCGTAGGTTGCCGAAGTAGTCATCGCCGACGACAAGGGCACTGCTGTTGCTCGCCATAGGACTTGGAAGGAAACGGCAGAACAGAGGTTTCTCTTCGACATTTATGCCTTTTCGACGATCATAACAAAGTTGTGGCTGCATTCATGTGCCGCCCTCTGCGAAGTAATTCTCATTTGGTTGTAGATTACATGAATGCGTGCTCTCCGTGTTTTTCAGGCCCTCCTGCACTTAGTCTTCGAGCTGTAGGTATGTCGTTAGTGAAACTGCATACCTAACGTCGCAACGGGAGCAAAAACCCTTTCTCCTTTCTTAGGGCTGTTATGCGCGAGTGCCAGTGTTTTCGGATAGTGCACCCGCAATCTCTTGGAATGTCCTGGCAGGAGTTGCGTGTTGGCTTTTTATTTGTGAACGCGGAAAAAGACAACAGAACGCTTAGCTGACTTCAAAGTAGCTTTCGGCCCCCGTACCCGTCCCGTGCCCGCCCGTGGGCGTTCACCACTCACAAAAATTCGTTTTTTATGGTACGGGTGTAAGAACAAGGGGCGGGTCCCCGGAGTCTCTCCCGCATTCCCATACAGATCCCGTACAAGTGGTTGATTTTGAGGTTTTTTTTGGATAGACTACCCGAATGAACGCCTTGTCATTAAGGAGGGTNAGGTGGCATCGGTAGACGCCGGCGCGCCAAAATTTCTCGCAGGTATGTCGTTTTTTTACCCCAAAATCGACGGCGTCGCCTCCGGCGGGCCTAGAGTTTACGGCTAGTTGACTAGCAGATATGTGACAATCAATTTACTCCGCTACTGCCCTTGGCCTAGTATCTACCAAAAATTTGTCGCGGTCTTGGCCGTGGTTTCCGAGACTCTCGATGCATTTTTATGGCTACGATCTCGAAATCGGTCTCGTTCATATTTTAGAATACCCCATCTCCGTAGATCCCATTTAGAACCTCCGTGAACGGCATATTAATCCTCTCATGCAGTTTTCAGGCTGGCCAGATTTCTCAAAAGAGAGAATGGAGAATCGGTACTACTTTCATATGGGATACCAGTGTTTTTTTTGGGGGGGGGGGGGGGGGGGGGGGGGGGCGAATACTTGTACGAAGCAGTAGTGTTAAGGACATGCACGGAATTTTTGCTTGTCTTTGCAAATAATTGATTCATTCAGCAAAATTTTTGGAATTATTGTTTTAATGAATACGAAACTCCAACACTACCTAGAGTATCTATTGCACCGAAAGAGACTGTATGACAGCGAAAGAGAGCATTGGCACGGCCATTATCGGTGGGCCAGGGACGCGGCGTTTGATCATGAGTGTCACAAAACCTATGTTAAAAAATGCAGGCGTGTACTCACTGTTAGGAAGTCTAGAGTGACTGAGCCAAAACAAACGTATGCTCAATTTACGACTTTGATGCTCTGTCGAATGGCACCAAACCAGGGATAAGGCTTGCAAATATTTGTTACGCACAAACTAAGGCGTGCGTTCTTGTAGATAAGATTTACGACTAACTCAAAACGAAGGCAGTGATTTGGCCTAGACCTGGGCCTGCGCGGGCGGCTGGGCCCTCGTCATGCTTTATCTTGAACAAAAAGCAATGATGCTCGACAGCTCGTTCAAAAAAACTTCGCTAAAGTATTGTGATCTTATGTGCACTTAGTAGGTCATCGAGTAGGTACTTCTTTAGCACGTCCAGGAGCTCCGACTATATGAATTTTGTCTGTTAACTGAAGAGGGTACAGCGCACCGGGAACGCGTATACAGGGTTAGAAATTCTCCGCACTTCTCCTGTTCACCTAATGCGGGCTACGTCTATTTTGTGGTTTCGCACGTGTGTGTTTGCGGATTTCTGATAAATGTTCGCTTTAATGCTTGAGCGTTGCATTTACGTAACGCACAGGTCCAGTAATTACTCCGCTGCAGTCTGACAACTGTAGCTGTTATTTGGGCCACTCGGTTGTTCTCCTTAAATTAGTTTGTTTTACCCATTTCTCTTGTGAACGAAACCAATTTTCAGAAGCGACTGACAGTCTCGCTTACTGCGTTGATTGCGGAACCCGTCTGGACAAAGCTGAACGTACGCATCGTTTTTACATTGCTATGATGCAGTGCGACGAATGCGGCAAGATTTTATCAAGCGCCAGTCGCCTGAAGACCCACCAACGTATACACACAGGAGAAAAGCCGTTTCAATGCGATCGATGCGGAAAGACGTTCGCAGAGTCCAGTGGCCTAAAAGCACATCTGCGTGTCCACGCCGGAGACAAACCACATCGGTGTGGCGTGTGCCAGAAGGCCTTCATTAATGTGAGTCAACTGACGCGCCATCTGCGTGTTCACACAGGCGAAAAGCCGTTTAAGTGCGAAGAATGTGCCGCCACCTTCTCTCATCAGCATTCCCTGAAAGGTCACCGGCGCCTTCACACGGGAGAGGCGCTGTTCAAATGCGAGGAGTGCGAAAAGTCCTTCCGGATGGCCTTCGGACTGAAAGAACATCTGCGCACTCACTCAGGAGAAAAACCGTTTCGGTGCGACATATGCGAGAAGTCATTCTCCCAACAGTCCTCCTCAAGCTCCATCTACGTGGCCATACTGGCGAGAAGCCGTACAAGTGCGACTTATGCAAAAAGTCATTCGCCAGGATCGCCCAGTTAGCAGTCCACAAGCGCACGCATACCGGTGAGAAACCGTACACATGCGGCAGATGTCTGAAGGCCTTCCGAACCGGAGATAACCTGAAAGTTCACCAACGTATTCACGACGGAGCGAAGCAGTTCAAATGCGACGTTTGCGAGATGACCTTCATGCAGCTCGCGCACTTAAACGTCCACAAAGTCAGGCATACAGGTAACAAACCGTACAAGTGCGACTTGTGCAGGATGGCTTTTGCGCAAACCGCTACTTTGAACGCCCACAAAATGAGGCATACGGGCGAGAAGCCTCATACGTGTGATGTGTGCGCCAAATGCTTCTTCACATCCACTGAACTTACGATCCATCAACGCATTCACACTGGTGTGAAACTGTATAGATACGAAGTATGTGACACACGGTATAAGACAAGTAGCCAACTTCGATCACATCAACAGACGCACACCGGCGAAAAGCCGCACAGATGCCCGATTTGCGGAAAGTCTTTCGCTCAGACTGGCCACTTAGATAGCCACAAACGCATACATACGGGCGAAAGGCCATACAAGTGCGACCAATTTGTCTCAAATCCTTCTCTAGAGCCAGCATTTTGAAGAGACATCAACGCCTTCTCGGGCACCAGGAGTAACGACCATCGACTCTTTCACCTAGGTGTGCTCTTTACATGTCGCAGAGACTCGCAGGGCCATTCGGTTTAATAACACTACGATTTTGAGATTTTGTTATGCACGCACAAATTCGTAGGTTTTGAACAGACAATAATAAAAGTACAGTTTGGCAAATTCGAACTAGCCTGTGAAGTGTGTATTAGAGGAGAGTTATCTAAAATACAAACTTCGTAGTATTTTTTTATTTATTGATCTTACCGCACAAGGCGGCTGAAGAGCACTAGGCGGCTGAAGAAGTATCTAGTACTCACTTAACATAGTACTAGAATAAAGAGCCGCATCGCTGCAGGCCCAAAAAATTCGTCTTTCCTGCATCCGAAATTCTCATCACTTATTCATTCACTTAACATCAAATCAAAATATACGTAGACTAAGGCAACCATACCGGACTTTGGCACCGGACCGGACTACCTATGCGGTCCGGGGTCCGGTCCGGATAAAGAACGCGACTAAATGGAACGCGTTCTTTGCGAAAGAACGCGAATTTTGAGATAGATGAGTAAGGCCAAAGCATGCGTTCTTACCTCAAAGACGCCTTTCTTAAGGGGTAAAGTCGAATCGATGCACCACCAAACCACCAAATCGTGATATATAAGCTAGTAGCCGGCAAGCCAACGAAACTTTAGAAGGAAACACCAATCCTACACGGCATTGTCCTTCTGTAACATGTTTCTTCATTCGCGTACGGCTTTAAATGGCAAAGCCATGCCAAAAAAGGTACCTAGACGCAGTGAAAAAAGGATCAAGACCGAGTAAAGCTCTTATAAATATTAATGGAACAGACTTCCGCGCTTGTTAGGTGCTGATGATGAACCACCATTCACCATTTCAATGCCCGCCTTACTGTCTGGACCGCCGATGTTACGAGCTCTCATTGTGGATGACCCCACCACTTTACGTTTCAGGAAATTTCAGGTTTCAGTTCTCAGGCAATTTTTGAGTTCATGTTTCAGACTTTCGGGTTAGGGGAAATCGGTTAAGGTGCAACTTTATTGTTTCCGGCTTCAGATTGGAGTACATTGTCACTTCGCTGTGCAGCTTCTTGTAACTGCAACCTTACATAAAAAAAAACCAACACCAGGATTTGCACTTCACCCGGGTGCTACACCACACCCTCACCTCACCCGGGCGAGGGTGAGGTGAGGGTGACGTTCTCCGCAATATTCGGATGCGGGTGAGGGTGTGGCAGGTGAAGGTGAAGTTTTTTTCAAGGATTTCCAAACCCTGAAGAAGACTATTTCGTACAACAGAGGGTGAAGCACTCGTGAGCATTTCAAGTAAACGCAGTTTTCGTTGAATCAGCCCGAGCTAACTGACAACGAAGTTCTGTTCACCGCGTCGTAGTGAAACGCGTGCACGGATTCCCGGTTAGTACCATCAAAACGAGAAACCCGTGCGTGAAAACCAGTTGAAAACAGACTTGTTCTTGATGCGATGCGGCGGGCTGGCCCGTTGTCGCCGCAAATTGATTGACTGTCACTGACTATTGACTACTACTACTTCCGACGGTACTCGATAGTGTTTAGGCTTTCCGATCCAACATCGATGGCCCCGTTACGGACACCAAATAATTCAGGTTTCCGCTTTCGAACGAGTCCGATTTCGATTCCTACATCGCTTTTTCACGTCAATTCGATTGAGAATTGTAAAGCTCGAGATTTTCTATAATTTTCCTTTCAATTTGCGCGCTTTCGGAATTCGTAAAGATATGTCTAGAAACGTAATTCTATCCATTTTTTAAGTTCACCGCCAACCCGAAAACCATTCCAGTAGGCGATGAGCAAAGTCCTCTTCCAATGGGTGGACGAAGGGATCCTGCAGCAGTTCCAGCTGGAGAAGAACACCGACCAGTACCGAATTCTAATGGCCGTCGTCGATGAAGTGAAGCGTAGCGTTGAAGAAAATGCAGCCGTCACGAGTAAGCAGGCTACCAGACGATCATAAGGACCTCGCCTAGGGCCTCGCCGCAAAGTTGTCACATTTTTGCCGTTTAACTGAAATGCGTACCGTGTCTCTCCTAATTTTAGGCACTGGGTCAGGATTTTTGATGTGACGTCCGTGTGCGGGGCAGGCTACCACGGGGAGGGACAGCAAAATTAGTATCGGGCACAAACTGTTGATGAGTCTGGGCAAATAATACGGTGATAGGGGAGAAATATAACCAGAAGTTGGAACATGCATTTTCCTTAACGATTTGTATAGAGGGCCCTACAATGGAACCTACATAAAAAGGGCCCCACAGTAAATTTGGCCTAAGTTATTTCCCCCCCCCCCCGCATGTCATACAAAAACCTCCTTAATGCCCACACATACGTAAGTCTAACCGAACTTTCGTCGTGCCTGCGGGGAAGAGGGTCAGAATCAGGGAGAGGGCACGCCTGTAGGCCCCGACCTGTAAAAATTTAATGGCTCTCCGATTTAAGTTTTAAAATCTACTGATTAGGGGTGATAATTAGAGGAGGTCCCGAAACATGCCTTCTGGCCCAGATTGTAAGGGTTATGCATACATTGGGGGCAAAATTCTTGGAAATACGTGGCCTATCTAGCATACGATTTCAGCGCGAACCATTCTCACATCCAATGATGCGGATGGGCAACAAGCGGATAGTTCTCGATCGGCGCCGGCCGCCGCCAGGATTTACTACAAAAGCAAGCATGCCACCGGCGCCCCAGCATGGCGCTGTTCAGATTCCCGTAGCGACACATATGGCGCCCAGTGTCTACCCGACGTCGGCGTATTTCATTGCGCCGAACACCGACCACAAGTATTATCTTCCACCGGACGCGTGTCCGCCATATGCTCAGATGGAATGGCGGCGCATTCCGCAGCATGCCCAAACGGTCTCACAGGATATGCTGCCGCGGCAAGCGACGGAAACTTCTGTTTACCGACCGACGCCAATGTCCGTGCAACAGCCGGTGTTACGGCGTCCAGAGCGAGACACTAATCAGCCAGAGGGCTTGGATTACGGACGCAGCGATTACGCGAGAATTGCCCCTCGATCTACAGAACTCGCGGGTTGTCAATCAACCCACGCGTTGTCGGGAGCAAGCTCGGTGATTAATCCCTCTCAACCGGCATCGAATTGCACAAACGAGAACAGCTTAGTCCAATTGTTACTGTTCAGCACAGTGTCCCAGCAGATCAAAAAGTTGTCAGGACGTGATGGGCTCGAAAAAGCCAAGGATTACTTTCGAGAATTCGAAGGACTAACGAGAGCGTGGGATGATAGGCAACGAATTGACTTGCTGGGAATGAAAGTCATCGATAGTGCTAGACTGGCATTCGAAGCTTATGAAAAACACGTTTCGCAACCGTCGTTCGCGGAAGCTAAGCAGGCCGTTCTTGATGCTCTTTCCGTCGAGGACAACCGCAAGGTTGGAGCTTGGACCGAAATGAAAAACCTGCAGCAGACCGAGAAGGAAACCGTTACCGAGTTCGGCACAAGGGTCAAACAGACAGTGCGCGATGCCATGGGACAGCATACGGATGTGCGTGGACTACAGGCTGATCAACGATAAAACTGTGAAAACCAATTTTCCGCTAATTAACATCGACAGGAAGTTGATGTCACTTGGCAAGCGCAAATATTTCACCTCTATAGACTTCCTCTGCGGCTACTTCCAGATCCGCACAAACCCCGCTTCTAAACACAAAACAGCGTTCTCCACGCCGCTAGGACACTACGAATTTAACGTCATGCCCATGGGAATGTCGAATTCGGTTGCCACCTTCCAGCGGTTTATGAATAGGCTTTTCGACGGCATTTTAAACGACTTCGCATATTCCTATGTCGACGATTTGCTGGTGGCGAGCGAGACGTTTGAAGATCATTTAGACCATTTGCGACAGGTTTTCGAGCGCGTGCGCTATGCGAACTTAAAGCTTAAGACTCAAAAATGCACGATCGCGGCGGAATCGATTCCATTCCTGGGGCACATTCTTACGCGCGACGGAATCAAGATGGATGCCGACAAACTAACGCCGATCAGAGACTATCCCCTGCCTAAAAACGTGAAGGAGATGTTGCGCTTTCTAGGAATGGCTTCTTACTACCGCAAATTCGTAAAAAATTTTGCGACTACTGCTGCGCCGCTCTACCGCTTAGTGCACAAAGATGCCAGATTCAAATTCGGCGACGACGAACTTAGCGCGTTTGAGACGCTTAAACAAGCGCTTTGCGGTGACCTAGTGCTACGCTTCCCGGACTTCGATAAGGCAATGAATGACCCGGATAAGCGGTTCGTGGTCATCACCGATGCCAGCAAGGTCGGACTAGGAG
>JNEY01002932.1:0-12532 GCA_020875895.1 Aphelenchus avenae
TTGCCCGTACCTTCTCGGCTCGTTCTCCATCGGCACCGCGAACTGTCGTACCCGCTCCTTGGTCATCGGAGATGCGGGGTAGCTCTGGATGTTCAGCGGTTCCTTCGAGTCGGAGTAGGCGACCGACGGTAGCGGCGTTGAGGTAGCTAAAATTGGTCGTTTATAGTTTTGTGTCGGCTAACGGACCAAGGGGGCGGGTAGACTTGCAGCCGACAAAGGACCGGGCGTACTTTAAACATCGGTACCCCTATCGTACGCCATACCGTACTGACTCGCCCGATACCTTGCTTCGTACAGCACTAATCCACCTAATACGGTACTCCGTACCGCACGGTAAGTCAGTACGGGCCATATGGAGTGATCAGCTACCCTCGCGGCACACTAGGACTAGCATGCGCAAGACGGCACTAACGAGTATTCAGCAGTACGCAAGTAGCCCCAAAGGGCCGAAAACGAGAGCATTGATCTCATGGCGTCGTTTACGCTTACACCTTATTACGGATCATTTGCTTGATACAACAGAAGTATGCTACAATCGTCCGACAAACCGATTCCTCAGCGTCCTCTACCACCGGTACCATCGCCACCACCAACACCGCCTCCCCCCAGCCCTCCAGCCACGAGAGTACTAGAATTAATAGTACTTACGCGTAGGTTCTCCTCGAATAATCCTGTAGATCGCGTGGATTTTCGTGGCAAGGTTGATGACGATTAGAATGGACAGAAGAATAAGGACGATGATGAGCGTGAGGAACAATAAATAGAAGATCCAGGCGTTTGGTACCTTAAATCGTCGGTGAAACGAACGTTATGCGCGGCAAACATCCCCTTTGTCTGATCCCTAATAAACACGATGAAGATCCGAGGATTCCACGATAATCGAAAGCTTCGTTTTTTTTAAATGATACACACTCTCTCATCTGACTTACAGATTAATTTTTGAAGTTTAAGATTTACTAAGAGGGCCTGTTTTGCGCGGCAAAGGTTTACCCACCTGCGATATCGTGTCGCTGACTTGACCCGTCATCACACCCGCGTCCGACGCTATCCCCGCGACGGACGTGTCAAAGTTGTCCAGCGTGATGTTGATCCTTGACGTGATGCCGACGATCTGCGTGTTGATGTGCTCGACGAGGATGCCGAGCTGCGCGAGCGTCCCGCTCAGCTCCTCGATGGTCTTGTCCACCGACATCTTGCCGGCTTAGGGGCAACGGTAGGAGAACAAGTGAATTAAGATGGCGCCGAAAGGCGCCTGTATTCTCGATGGCCTCCAGGAAATGGAGTTTACAAAGGCCTAAAACGAAAGAGTGAGCATGCTTACGGGTAAAGCTCTCTGGAAGACGCAGTGACCTCAGTAATGAGAATACGCGCGAATGAAAATCGCGGAGAACTAAAGAGTGCGAAGACTTATTTGTCGTCGTGATAAGCGGCGCAAACGCGGAGGAAGCAAATCGATGGAGGTGAAGCTATGAGTAAGCACCGAAGTTTGCTGATAAAATGCAAAACGTAGAAGATTGCTGGTGTGTGTCACAGATAGCTGGGCCTTAGGCCGTGCAAAACCATACGCAGTTTTGCTTTCCCATCGCGGGGCAACATTAAAGTCGTGCATTTTAAAGTTGTTACAGTCGTATTTGAGTCATAGCAGAAGGAGAAATAAAGAGAGGATTACTGAGGCTAAAAGGTTACAGATGTTAGGCGAAACTTAATACTAAGCCCGCAGAGCCACACCGCATCTGTTTGGCAAGACAACAAAGTGCTCGACGAGGGCGAATAAATTTCACTTACGTCCCCCTATGCTACTTTGTTGACCCTTATAAATTTAGGGGAGGCCATGCCCCCTTGCCCCGAGGGCCGGTACGCCACTGTTCCTAGCGTACAAAGTCAGGTTTCAAGGCACAGTTCGAAATAACCCGTCGGCTTTATACTTTGTCCCGAATTGGTAGAATCGAGGCGAGTAAGCGCTGAGCAGCTCGGGACGCGGAATACCTCTCCTTGACCTGCCTTAGCGGTATCAGTACCTTAACCGAATATGACTCAGTCCACCATCCCTTTTCTAGACGAAGGAGGCGCGCGCGCGAATTTCGCGTAATCCTCCTCGAACTGGAGGCGTACAAGCACTTAGGTAAACAAATGACTCGTCAGCGCCGGTAAAAACTAACTGCTCCTCCGTCTGCCGTCTTCGGAGAGCGGATCCGTCCATGCTACGCGCCTGCATGAATCAGTGGGCCATTTAGGGGCTTTACGACCCACATCGCTTTTGTGCACGCGCAGCGAAGATGCATATGCGTCAGTGCGGCGCGCCAAGGTAAGCATGCCAGCACCTGAGGCATGAACAAATAGGCTACGAAAGAAATGTGTGTAACTTGATGATTCTACTACGAAAGAGGTGAGAAAATCACGGCCGCACGAAAAAGAAAATTGCATCGGAGATAGGCCAATTTTGGAAACGGAACAGCATCGTAGATCAGACATTTTTGGCACTTTGGCTCGAAATCGGCACCGGAGGTAGGCCACAAGGCTGGACGGAATTTTTCGATGACCGAGACCAAAACCGCAGTGATTCCGGGACCGACATTTCAGTTCATTGTTGCCTGAATAAGGGAGAGGCCAGGTCCGAAAACTTCCACTAATCAGTGGAAGTTTCAGAGGGGCTGAGTCCGGAGAATAGAGCTGAATTGGGCGGAAGGGCTGAATTTAGAGGAAAGAACTGTATTGGGTAGAAAAGCCGAATTTAGAGGCGAGTGTTAAGTTGGGCAGAAGGGCTGAATCCCTTCTGCCCAACGGAGTGGTTAGTCGGAAGTGATCAGTTACTGATAACATATGCAAGGAACTTAGGCCGCCGCCGAAGGCGATTCCGCCGAAATTTTTACGTAAACACCTTCGAAAAGTCGAATTGGGCGGGATTTTTTCGACGAGCGAGACCGAGACTAAAAACCATGAGGATTCCGAGACCGAGACCTGGTCGGCCACTCTGCCAAAAAGACTGATCCTAGCGACCCCTATCGATTGCATTCTCGGGCCGCTGCAGGTGATGCAAACGAATTCTTAGTCGAAGATTTGACAAATCGACGGGATTTGATCTGAGTCGGGCCATGTTTCCTCGTGCTTAGGTTCGCGTGGGCACCGATCGGCGGTAAATAACCAAAATGTGTAAAATTATCCAGCGGTGCTTCCGACTCCGACCTCGCCCGACCTCATTTAGGACACAACTAGCCGTTCTGAATATGGCTCGTTATTTATTAAAATAGTCGAAAAACAGGGTTAGGTACCGTAAATGCTCTAATTATAGCCCCGGGGCTATAATTTTTTTGCTCCGGTCCAAAGGGGGCCATAATTAGAGGGGGGGGGCCTTAATTATTTTGCCACTTCGCGGGCCGAAGGCCCGCGGAAAGCTGAGGAAATTTTGCCCAAGATCGCCAAAAATCGACCAAAAATTCATCAAAATCATTCGCAACCGCTACGCCGGTCGCGAGCAGTCGGGTGACCAATTCCCTGTGAATTTCCCCCACGGTTTCGTAATGCCCTCCGTCGCGTCTAAAGAGGATAGCCGCTGCTATTGCCGCAAAGCTTCCATCATTGCCGACACATTCCGCTGCGACAAATGTCATGCTTGGATTCATACCAAGTGTGACGATGTCACTCTCGAGCACGTGCAGTCCTTCGAGGCGTATTTCTGCTCCCGCTGCCGTGCTGCAGATACTTCGCTGCAGAATATTCCGAAAGCCGCAGCAGACACCGCCAACTCCATCCAGCCACTGCTCGAGCTGCACAAGACGGTTCTCCAGGAGTTCCGCGCGACCAACGCGAACCTCAACGCTCTCTCTTCCATCGTCACTGACCTCGTCGGCCGCATCGACACTCTGGTGAGCCGCGTGGACAAGCTCGAGTCGGAGAAGCCGCCGCCTGTTCCCGAGAAGACGGAAGTCGCGCTGCTGGTCGCACGTGCCATCGACGAACAGGAGAGCCGCAAGCGTAAGCAGTGCCGGGCCGTGATCGAGCGCATGCCAGAAAGCGAGGACGACATCGAGAAAGTCACCGAACTTGTCCGTAAGTGTGGTGCTGATAGTGATCTCGTCTCGGAACAGATTCACCGCCATGGAGGAGTGAACGGGAACATTTCCAACCCAAAACCAAAAATCTTAAAAGTTCCGTTCACTTCCAAAATGGCGAGGGACCAGTTCATCCAATCCTTCTGGGCCAATGCTCGTGATCCCACCTTCCGCAAGGCTTACTCCGGTGTTTCTGTCCGTCGTGATCTTACCCCTGATGAGCTGAAAGTGCACCATTCTCTCCGTTCCGAGTGCTATCATCGCAACAAAGAATGTGGTCTCTTCAAATTCCTCTACCGCGACCTTCGCATTATCGAGTTGTCCAACCCGAAACCGCTTAAGTCCGAGGCCTAGGGCGTAGCGGGCAAACCCAGGCATTTATTTACCGGCTTTATTAAGTGTCTACTAATCAATGCCAGATCCATTCTAGACAAGATACCTGAATTTAACTTTCTCATACAAGAACAAAAACCTACCATTGTTTTTATCACGGAGACATGGGGAACTGAATTAAACAAACCCTTACTTGAATCTCAACTGTCCGCTAGTGGTAAATTCCAAGTCATTCTGTGCAACAGGGATTCCGCTGCTAAAAAACGAGGTGGTGGATGTGCATTACTCATTGCGTCTGAGATTCCGTTCCGCACGGTCAGCTGCCGCTCAGAGAACGAATGCGAAGTTGTCTGCGCTACGCTGTTTTTAAAAGTGCATGTCAACATATGCTGCGTCTACCGCCCGCCGTCCTGCTCATTGCAAAACACGCGCGCACTGACACACACACTCGACTCTTTCGCAAGCGAGCACTTTCTGTTGGCGGGGGACCTTAACCTCCCCAACGTCGATTGGGAACAAGGGACCTGCACTGAGCAAATTTCACAAGAAATTCTTGACTATACCGCTAGAAATAACCTTGAACAGTCAATTCGCGAGCCCACCAGAGGGACTAACATTCTGGACCTTGTAATCAGCAACAAAAACATAGAAAACATTAATGTTATGGAGAACTTTTCAACGTCTGATCACAATGTTGTCCTGTTTTCCCTCCCAAGCCCAACAGAAAGCGCTCGCCAAAGAAAGTTGATAAGGGCCTATACGCTGCCAAATCTACAAGCGCTAAATCGCCAGCTCTTTTCCATTCATTGGGGAAATCTTCTTTCTACCGCCTTCACCGTCAACGACAAATATAGCTACTTCGTTCGCGCAATTAGCGAAACAGTAAACAGCACGATTCCTCTAAAAGAGATTCCTAAAACTGACCGAATAATTTATCCCGACTACATAAAGCGGCTGATGTCTGAAAAGAAAGTTTTGTTCCGGAAATACAAAACTAATAGAAACTATTTTCAAACGGCATACAAAAGAAAATGCCTTGAGGTGAAGTGCTGTTTGCTCCGCTACAACGATTCGCGCGATCTAAAGGCTGTCTCCAAGGGTAAGAACTCCTTCTACAAGTATGTTACCCGCAAACTCCAGCCCGCTCATAATGTTCCAACGCTTGTCAAAAACGGCTCCCTTTTTATAAGTGATGCCGAAAAAAGCGAAGCTCTTGCGAGGCACTTTTCGTGCTCTTTCACTGCAGCACCAGGTCGTGTGCAGCTTGCCTCGCCGCCATTACATTTCCCAGATAGCTGTCTGTCTGACATCGACTTCACCATATGCGATGTTTCTTCCCGCCTAAAAAGTCTTCCCGATCGGTCGGGAACCTCACCGGACTCCATCACTTACAAACAGCTAAAACACTGTGCTGACTCCATCAGCCCGACTATCACAGAACTCTTTCGCTTGGTGCTTGATTCCGGTGAGGTACCCGACTACTGGCGCACTTCCATCATCGTCCCCATCTTCAAAAAAGGCGACCGCAGCGATCCATCCAACTACAGACCAATATCGCTGACTTGCACGCTCTGTAGAGTGTTTGAGCGTATCGTAGCAAAGGCCGTAACCTCATTCCTCTCTGAAACTGGATTCTTCTCCGAGCAACAATTTGGCTTTCTTGCCGGCAGGTCGACCACTACCCAGCTGCTTGCCACTTTCGACGATTGGTTTCGATCAATCGAGGCCAAAAAAGAAACAGACGTAATCTACATTGATTTTGCTAGAGCTTTCGATAGCGTCCCTCACGACAAATTAGTACAAAAATTGGCATCAGCTGGAATAAGTGGGAAGCTCCTCCAGTTCATCAGATCTTTCCTCTCTGGACGGACCTACAAAGTCCGTATAAATGAAACTTTCTCCAATGAATACCCAGTTGAAACCTCAGTTCCACAAGGGAGCGTTTTAGGCCCGCTTCTGTTTCTCATCTACATCAACGACCTACCGTCCTATATCCCACCGCAGCTTGGCCTTAAGCTCTATGCAGATGATGTTAAGCTATACTGCGCTCACCCCACCGGCGCCACATGCGATGCGCTACGGGCCGCAAACCGCGGGCTCGAACAATGGTCAGTTGAATGGGAAATTCCTATCGCAGCAAAAAAATGCGATGTTCTTTATCTCGGCAAGCGAAATCAGCGTGTTCCGTACTTTCTTAATGGGCAACAGATTCCAGCCACCGATTCGATTCGAGATCTGGGCATTATAGTCGATTACAAACTCAGTTTCTCCATGCACGTTGCCAAAGTCGTCAAGGGAGCTTACTTCAAAGCATATCAGCTTCTGAAGATTCTCCGGACACGAACTCTTAGCACGTTTATCTTCGCTTACAAAACGTATGTGCGGCCACACCTCGAATATGCAGCAGAATCCTGGTCTCCCAAGAAAGTCACGGACATCCGCCGACTCGAAAGAGTTCAGCGATATTACACACGAATGGCCTTCAAAAGGTGCGGGCTTCAAAAAGCCACCTATGCTGACAGGCTGAGTATTTGTCTCCTGGAGTCCCTTGAATACCGACGCAAAATATCTGACCTGGTCATGGTCTACAAGATCATGCACAAAAAAGTTAGTCTCGACTCAAGAAAGTTCTTTGTCCTGTCCAGCAGAAATCGTCTTAATAAATTCCAATTGCAGAAAAGGAGGCACACCTCCAAAACCGAAAACAACTTTTTTACCCGGACAGTAAATGCCTGGAACCTGCTTCCCAACCGAGTCGTTAACGCCTCATCGGTTAAGACTTTCCTAAGTCAACTCAAAGAACTCAATGTGATCGAGCCCTACCAGGTGACTTAAGCGGTTTACCACTTCTCCACGTGTGTCTCAATCCTTCTCACCATCTCTCCGTCTCCGGTTACATGTTCTCACAGATACATTGTGCATCCATACAATTTTACTGATGTTTAATTTTTCTTTCTCAAAGTCTTTGTGGCATTGCTGTAAGTGCATTCTGATGCCTAGTTTTGCCCGTTGCTTCAATAAACATTCAAACATTCAAACNCAGCAGAAATCGTCTTAATAAATTCCAATTGCAGAAAAGGAGGCACACCTCCAAAACCGAAAACAACTTTTTTACCCGGACAGTAAATGCCTGGAACCTGCTTCCCAACCGAGTCGTTAACGCCTCATCGGTTAAGACTTTCCTAAGTCAACTCAAAGAACTCAATGTGATCGAGCCCTACCAGGTGACTTAAGCGGTTTACCACTTCTCCACGTGTGTCTCAATCCTTCTCACCATCTCTCCGTCTCCGGTTACATGTTCTCACAGATACATTGTGCATCCATACAATTTTACTGATGTTTAATTTTTCTTTCTCAAAGTCTTTGTGGCATTGCTGTAAGTGCATTCTGATGCCTAGTTTTGCCCGTTGCTTCAATAAACATTCAAACATTCAAAATTTGACAAATATAGTGAAGAATGGCGATCATCCCAGTGTTCTACGTGCCTTAAAACGTGTAATGGCAGCGTTCCCTCGGCTTACCGTATCTGGGAGGCACCAACCATCCGACTACCCAAGGGTCCCCCCTTTGGGAAAATTCCCGGATCCAAATTTTTAGTGTCAAAATTTTAAAATTTTATTGCCCTAAAAGTTTATCCCAGAATGCTCGTCGTGGTCTAAAACGTCGAGAAAACATGTTTTCCAGGCAAGTCAAACATTTCTCCACAGCTTTATATTTCTAGTGTTTCTAATTATAGCCCCGGGGCCATAATTAGAGGGGGGGGGGATAATTTTTTTGCTCCGGTCCAAAGGGGCCATAATTAGAGGGGGGGGCGATAATTAGAGGGGGGGCTATAATTAGAGCATTTACGGTATTCGAAAACCAAGCTCGAAAAAGAACCAAAGTACCAAGCACAAAGTTTCGGGAGGAGAATTGCTGGAGGACAGTGACCCTGGAGTCAGGATCACCACTAGATGAAATACGGTACTCCACACGAGCTAGACTGTCGCTGGCACCCACCTAGAAGGCGCTGCAACGTGTTGAGAATTGGCGGTTAAGCGTGATCGATGCCCTTCAATAGCTCGTGATTACGTAACGTTAGGCAAACGAGAAAGGTTGCGGTCTCAAATGGCGCTGTCCGACAGTCGGGTAAACAAAGCGATGAAAAGGAGAGGGGCAGAGAAGGACGCGTCGCCGCGTGGGTGCGGCAGTGTCAAGCGTTTTTCCTTTGCTAACGACTATCGAGGACAGATGGTACATGCAGATTCCTCAGCCAGTAACAATGGTGTTCGTTCTTACATAGAGCTATTCCGCGTGTATACATGCTTGTGAGTGTGGCCGGTACCGTTCTTTTTTAGACGACTGGAAAATTCGGCTAAGCGGAAGTGCAGCGGAGATAGTACTCTGATTTCAGGAATATTTACATTTTGGAAATAATGCAAGACCCTCATAACTACGCATAATATGTCATTAATAATTGAAAAATCGCTATTAGGAGCAGCTCGCTTATGGACATTTTACGATAAGCTTGGAACCTTAGACGCGCCTCACCGACATGGCTGCTAAGCTCTATAGAATCGACTTTGACATGGTAAAGAAAACTTCATTCATGGCGTTTATACCAAGAAACCGAAACAGAGTTTTTCGCGCAAAATTCGTAAAACTGAAGGCATGGCTCATCTTTCGAGGCCTCTACCGGGAAATGTTCGAAAACATGCAAAACATACATTCATAAAAAGGGCCGAGACAGTATGTACATTATCAAGTGGACGTCGATACATTCTAGATGGCTTGTTGCGAAACGAGACTCATTCGTCGCAACCGATGAAACGAAGACGCTACTCCGCTCAATGGACCGATAGCTCGAGAATCGAGGGGGAATTGATGAGCAAATCAAAAGCGAAACACAGCGCTGCGGGGAAAAGCGGTGCGTCGTCGCGCGCGCCGCAAGCCGATAAAGCACCTGCGGCCGTCGCTGCCGCCGTTTGCTCAAGCCGATGACTCTCGCCACCGCCGCCGCCGGTGGACAGTGGTCACCACGGTGGTCCTCTGAGAAGCGGGGACTGTCCCCGGCCGACGGTCCGTCCGTAAGCGGCGGCGTCCGTAAGCAAGCCGCTTTTCGGCTGCCGATGCACGCAGAGCGGCGGCCGATTAGTCAGCGGGCGATTGAGGAAAAGAATGAGGCAACTTTCTTTGGAAGAGGGAAGCGGAACATGTATTGTTATGCAAATACCTGTCGAGATAATACTGAAAGGGAAACGAACGGGGATGATCGGGAACGTGTGAACGATGAAGCGGTGGTAAATGAAGTGATCTATTTTGCTTCTAACGCGTTGCCCGACTGTCTTACCATACTTGCGATGAAAACTGGGTTCAGTACTCGATTTTTGAAGGAACGCGTTGGGCTCGTCGCAGGCGAAGATAACGAGTAAACTGTACATTACGGGCCAAACTTTCAAGGACAGTGAAAACTCGACAGTGCTGTGGACCAGCGGATCCGGGCCCCTATTGGAAGGCTCGTGCACAGGGTTGCCCAACCCTACGAGCCTACTTGAGGAAGGATAGTGACACTCGTGCCCTTCTTGTTACTGCATTGCAGTGTTTTGAGCGGTAAAACAAAAGCCCACGGATCTCGAGGAATTGAGAACCACTGCACTGCTAAGCTAACGGAAGTTTTGAAGAAGGCGACTTGTTCAATCTCCTTTGTCATTATTTGCCGATACATATGCGTTGCTAGGTTGTTGTACGCGTCGTAGAACAAAGCGGTGAGGCCTCGTCGAAGGAAGAAGTCGTCGTTATTAGTGACGTGAATTTCTAACCGCCACTAGCGACGGCAAAACAGTAAACAAAGGGCAGCGAAACGAAGCTGCACGAAGAGAAGACAAAGCGAGGATCCAAATGGCGCGAACCGGTTTGTTGGCCACAATTAGCCGCGTACTTAAGGGGATTAAGTTCAAGCGGGCCACCGAAACGGTTTGCATATGCTCTCCGGCAAAGTGGCTTATAGCGTACTTTGCGCAAGCAACCACGTGGCCATTTTATTCAGCGTCCTAGCGGTAAAGCTAGGCAGTGCAGGCGACCATTAAGCATCAGTGTAATCAGTGAGAATGACTGGAATGATTCGGTACGTAACACTAGCGCTGAGATAGAGATCTTCTTGGTAGGACAAACTTCCTTTGCTATCCAAGGTGGCGTTGGATGCACTATTTTCGAATTAGGCCGTCATTCGTTCTAAAGGGCATGGGAAACAAGACGCGTACAATTTTTCAACTTTTTTAACGGCGCTGTTACAGGAGGCTAGGAACGCATGTAAATGCTGCCATCAATCTACCTGCATCTACGACTTTCTCAAAGATGGGGTCGGATGTCGGCCAACATTAGCCGTCCAAAGGCCATAATGTACACCCCAAAAATTTTCATCCAGTGACCATCCGCTTACGTCAAAGCTCAAAAGTATACACCGTCGCGCACCGCCGAAAATGTTTCAAATTGGGTGCCACTGAGTGACATTTTACTGACAGACGAGCAGAACCACGACAACCTAAAAAAAATAAAGCGGCATAAGTCTGCATCTACAGGACACCGAAGCGGTCTTCCGTACTGTCCTCCGGGGAGATAAAGGAGGAGAACGGAGGAATGTCGAGCGAAAGAGGGGTTACGGAAACGCGTCGAGTGGGCGCGCGTCTTCGGCTGAAGTGCGCCGGTAAGTGCACGGTGCGCGTCCCCAAAGAGATCAACCGCGATTGCGCTGCGGATCGGGTTACAGACCTGCGTGAGCAATTAGCTGTAGCCTTGCCCCGGGCCGCGCAGTAATCAAGGAGCGCTGGGTCGTTGCAAGGGCCTGGTGCGAATATCTGTGGTTAAGAAATAAAACCAAGGCAGGTGATCAAGCCAACTTGGCCCCGTTTTTAGAACCTAAAAAACCTGAACTGGGTTTCGCGAACCTGAATTCTGAGCAGAAAAAATTCTCTAGGAAGCTGAATTAACAACTTTTATAAAATCTATAAGTTCTTATTCTAACACTTGTATTGTTAAGCATCTAAGACACGCAAAGTGAATTTTGTGAACATAAATGCGCCCATCAGCCCCTATTCGGGTGCGGCCATGGTCAGATGAACTCTAAAGCCGAGCTTTTAAATATTCGCAAGGGACGGTGTGGAGCCCATTTGCTAACGAGGCAGTATGTCTAACTTTTGGCGCTAACATAAGTTTCATGCGCCAAACCGCGTATCCCGTCGAAATTCATGGTTTTCAGCATCTTTTGGCACTCAGCGTAAAATCTGGTGCGCCTGACTCGGTCAGGTCCATGTCAGTTCGACAGTATGCCAGCAACTGACTGTTCCAAAAAAGTAAACACACAAAGCATCTAAAACTGCGTAATCCGGAAAGTACCTCCCTGCAGTTAGGCATGGATGACTATGTGAGAAATACGAGCAAAATACAGGTAAAATAGGATTTCTCGGGACGTTCAACGCTTGGAGGGCGAGAGATAACGCGAAGAATGCGCAAAGACGATTCCAACGGGACTCCTTCAGGTAGCGGTCATCGGGTGGTCAGTTAAAAGGGCAGTTAGGGTCGCGGCTGTGCTGCGTGTGTCGAAATTGGCCGCGGGGTCTCGTCCTCCTTCTCGCGGCGGTCGACTCCCGGGCCAAAGACGCTAGCGCCTTACCTGCAAACACTGTTATGCGCGCGTGTTTGCGCTGACGCCGGCGACGTCTTTGTGTACACTTCGTCATCGCCGCGGCTGCGACGACGGCGACCACGCGGCGGACCGTCGCTAGCCGGAACGCGGACCTCTGCATGTTCGGTACCCGCTAGCAAGCGGGTGCAGCGATATCTAGCGGGCGCAAGCGGCAGGAGATAAGCGGATAAGTGACTGTGACTGTCAAACACTGATGATGATGAGAATTATTAATGTGCAAATCGACGCGGATCCACTATGGATGTCGTTTTTGCCGATTTTTTGACAGATAAAAATCGTTGCAGTGACTTCAGGTAAACCGTAAAATCATCGAGACTGGCACGTTGCAGACAGCGTTCAATGACTCCTATCTGATCGTCTGCCGCACGCCGTAGACAGCATCGTTAGGATTAGCTACCGCTTTAATGATTTAAGGTGGCACACGAGCATAATTAATTAATTCAGTTGAATCGATCCAATCAATTAATTT
>JNEY01002960.1:0-11450 GCA_020875895.1 Aphelenchus avenae
GTACCACAAGAAATGCAAAAAGTCCAAGGCGACCCCTTCGACCAATGACGCACCGCAGCCACACAGTACCAATGGCGCACCGCAGTCACACAGTGACGCATCGCAGCCGCGAAGTACCAATGGCGCACCGCAGTCACACAGTGACGCATCGCAGCCGCGAAGTACCAATGGCGCACCGCAGCCACGCAATACCAATGGCGCACCGCAGCCACGCAGTACCGGTGACGCAACGAAGTCACGCAGTGCTGTGAAAAAGCCTCGTAGTGCCAAGCGTCGCAAACCGAAAAAGACAGTCGCGTTTTCAATGTGTGTGTCCGCGCGTGAGAATGCATGGTCAGAGGTCCGAGTGAAGCATAGTTGCTATGTCGGTCCTGGCAGAAGCCAGAACGTAGTTCTCGAGTGTCAACACAAGTCGACCATCGTTGGATTTCTTGGCGACACTGCGCTTGCCAACAGCGCGGCTCTCCTCGCGACCAATCGATCGGGACACATTGTCCTGCCTGTTGCAAACCAAAGCAATGCCACCCTCTGCCTAGTAAAGGGTTCTTCGGTTGGAAGTTGTTGCTTGAGCTCCAACTTTGACTTATCGTCCCAGAACGTGGACGCTCCGTCTGACGCTGCGTGCAATCTTGCCTCCGCAGAAATGAGTGCGTCTGAGCGTGCTAGTCAGATCTTCGACAAAGTTTCGGAAAACTCGTCCGACAAGTCCGTAATTCCCGAGTGCGAGGAACGCGTGCGTGACTTGTTCAAACGGTTCAACGACCGATTTGCACTCAGCGACTTTGAGTTAGGCACAACAAACCTGTATGAGCACGATATCGTGATCAAGGACGAGAAGGACCTCCCTCGTATGGCTGGTCGTCCCGTTCCGCTCGGTTATCGCAAGCCTCTTTTGGAAATGTTGCGCACCTACTTGGCCATGGGTGTAATCAGTCAGAGCTCGAGCGAGTATTCTAGCCCTGTCGTGCTTGTTCGCAAGAAGGACGGCTCCCTACGTATGTGCATCGACTATAGGAAGCTGAACCGTGCGATTAAGCTGTCACAGTGGCCCATGCCCAACATTGATGTCATGCTTCAAAGCCTATCTGGCAAGAAGTTCTTCACCACTTGTGATCTTCACAGTGGGTACTGGCAGATTCCTCTCACAGAGAATGCCAAGGAGTACACTGCTTTCTCGACGATGGGTGGGCACTACCACTTCAACGTCCTTCCGTTCGGTTTGTCCACGGCTCCGGGCCAGTTTGAGCGGGCTATGGAAAAGCTGTTCGCTGAAGACCTAGGCAAAACCGTCTACGTCTACCTGGACGACATCCTGATCGCAACTGATTCCCTTGAGGAACACTTTGAAGTGCTAGAACGTGTGCTTCAGAAATTGCGCGAGTACAACTTGCGGCTAAAACCAAGCAAGTGTGCATTTCTGACCACTGAGACGGAGTTTCTCGGTCATATCGTTTCCTCGGAAGGTCTGAAGACAGACCAAGCTAAGATCGATAAGATCTTATCCTTTCCGGTCCCTACGTCACAGACCGACGTGCGTTCCTTCCTCGGCATTTGCAACTACTACCGGAAGTTCGTGCCAAACTTCTCTCAAAAGTCCAAGCCACTGCGAGACGTCACGAAAGCCGACGGGTGGCANTTTGGGCGGGTCGGAAGGCTCGACGACTTTGGGCGGGTCGGAAGGCTCGACGACTTTGGGCGGGTCGGAAGGCTCGACGACTTTGGGCGGGTCGGAAGGCTCGACGACTTTGGGCGGGTCGGAAGGCTCGACGACTTTGGGCGGGTCGGAAGGCTCGACGACTTTGGGCGGGTCGGAAGGCTCGACGACTTTGGGCGGGTCGGAAGGCTCGACGACTTTGGGCGGGTCGGAAGGCTCGACGACTTTGGGCGGGTCGGAAGGCTCGACGACTTTGGGCGGGTCGGAAGGCTCGACGACTTTGGGCGGGTCGGAAGGCTCGACGACTTTGGGCGGGTCGGAAGGCTCGACGACTTTGGGCGGGTCGGAAGGCTCGACGACTTTGGGCGGGTCGGAAGGCTCGACGACTTTGGGCGGGTCGGAAGGCTCGACGACTTTGGGCGGGTCGGAAGGCTCGACGACTTTGGGCGGGTCGGAAGGCTCGACGACTTTGGGCGGGTCGGAAGGCTCGACGACTTTGGGCGGGTCGGAAGGCTCGACGACTTTGGGCGGGTCGGAAGGCTCGACGACTTTGGGCGGGTCGGAAGGCTCGACGACTTTGGGCGGGTCGGAAGGCTCGACGACTTTGGGCGGGTCGGAAGGCTCGACGACTTTGGGCGGGTCGGAAGGCTCGACGACTTTGGGCGGGTCGGAAGGCTCGACGACTTTGGGCGGGTCGGAAGGCTCGACGACTTTGGGCGGGTCGGAAGGCTCGACGACTTTGGGCGGGTCGGAAGGCTCGACGACTTTGGGCGGGTCGGAAGGCTCGACGACTTTGGGCGGGTCGGAAGGCTCGACGACTTTGGGCGGGTCGGAAGGCTCGACGACTTTGGGCGGGTCGGAAGGCTCGACGACTTTGGGCGGGTCGGAAGGCTCGACGACTTTGGGCGGGTCGGAAGGCTCGACGACTTTGGGCGGGTCGGAAGGCTCGACGACTTTGGGCGGGTCGGAAGGCTCGACGACTTTGGGCGGGTCGGAAGGCTCGACGACTTTGGGCGGGTCGGAAGGCTCGACGACTTTGGGCGGGTCGGAAGGCTCGACGACTTTGGGCGGGTCGGAAGGCTCGACGACTTTGGGCGGGTCGGAAGGCTCGACGACTTTGGGCGGGTCGGAAGGCTCGACGACTTTGGGCGGGTCGGAAGGCTCGACGACTTTGGGCGGGTCGGAAGGCTCGACGACTTTGGGCGGGTCGGAAGGCTCGACGACTTTGGGCGGGTCGGAAGGCTCGACGACTTTGGGCGGGTCGGAAGGCTCGACGACTTTGGGCGGGTCGGAAGGCTCGACGACTTTGGGCGGGTCGGAAGGCTCGACGACTTTGGGCGGGTCGGAAGGCTCGACGACTTTGGGCGGGTCGGAAGGCTCGACGACTTTGGGCGGGTCGGAAGGCTCGACGACTTTGGGCGGGTCGGAAGGCTCGACGACTTTGGGCGGGTCGGAAGGCTCGACGACTTTGGGCGGGTCGGAAGGCTCGACGACTTTGGGCGGGTCGGAAGGCTCGACGACTTTGGGCGGGTCGGAAGGCTCGACGACTTTGGGCGGGTCGGAAGGCTCGACGACTTTGGGCGGGTCGGAAGGCTCGACGACTTTGGGCGGGTCGGAAGGCTCGACGACTTTGGGCGGGTCGGAAGGCTCGACGACTTTGGGCGGGTCGGAAGGCTCGACGACTTTGGGCGGGTCGGAAGGCTCGACGACTTTGGGCGGGTCGGAAGGCTCGACGACTTTGGGCGGGTCGGAAGGCTCGACGACTTTGGGCGGGTCGGAAGGCTCGACGACTTTGGGCGGGTCGGAAGGCTCGACGACTTTGGGCGGGTCGGAAGGCTCGACGACTTTGGGCGGGTCGGAAGGCTCGACGACTTTGGGCGGGTCGGAAGGCTCGACGACTTTGGGCGGGTCGGAAGGCTCGACGACTTTGGGCGGGTCGGAAGGCTCGACGACTTTGGGCGGGTCGGAAGGCTCGACGACTTTGGGCGGGTCGGAAGGCTCGACGACTTTGGGCGGGTCGGAAGGCTCGACGACTTTGGGCGGGTCGGAAGGCTCGACGACTTTGGGCGGGTCGGAAGGCTCGACGACTTTGGGCGGGTCGGAAGGCTCGACGACTTTGGGCGGGTCGGAAGGCTCGACGACTTTGGGCGGGTCGGAAGGCTCGACGACTTTGGGCGGGTCGGAAGGCTCGACGACTTTGGGCGGGTCGGAAGGCTCGACGACTTTGGGCGGGTCGGAAGGCTCGACGACTTTGGGCGGGTCGGAAGGCTCGACGACTTTGGGCGGGTCGGAAGGCTCGACGACTTTGGGCGGGTCGGAAGGCTCGACGACTTTGGGCGGGTCGGAAGGCTCGACGACTTTGGGCGGGTCGGAAGGCTCGACGACTTTGGGCGGGTCGGAAGGCTCGACGACTTTGGGCGGGTCGGAAGGCTCGACGACTTTGGGCGGGTCGGAAGGCTCGACGACTTTGGGCGGGTCGGAAGGCTCGACGACTTTGGGCGGGTCGGAAGGCTCGACGACTTTGGGCGGGTCGGAAGGCTCGACGACTTTGGGCGGGTCGGAAGGCTCGACGACTTTGGGCGGGTCGGAAGGCTCGACGACTTTGGGCGGGTCGGAAGGCTCGACGACTTTGGGCGGGTCGGAAGGCTCGACGACTTTGGGCGGGTCGGAAGGCTCGACGACTTTGGGCGGGTCGGAAGGCTCGACGACTTTGGGCGGGTCGGAAGGCTCGACGACTTTGGGCGGGTCGGAAGGCTCGACGACTTTGGGCGGGTCGGAAGGCTCGACGACTTTGGGCGGGTCGGAAGGCTCGACGACTTTGGGCGGGTCGGAAGGCTCGACGACTTTGGGCGGGTCGGAAGGCTCGACGACTTTGGGCGGGTCGGAAGGCTCGACGACTTTGGGCGGGTCGGAAGGCTCGACGACTTTGGGCGGGTCGGAAGGCTCGACGACTTTGGGCGGGTCGGAAGGCTCGACGACTTTGGGCGGGTCGGAAGGCTCGACGACTTTGGGCGGGTCGGAAGGCTCGACGACTTTGGGCGGGTCGGAAGGCTCGACGACTTTGGGCGGGTCGGAAGGCTCGACGACTTTGGGCGGGTCGGAAGGCTCGACGACTTTGGGCGGGTCGGAAGGCTCGACGACTTTGGGCGGGTCGGAAGGCTCGACGACTTTGGGCGGGTCGGAAGGCTCGACGACTTTGGGCGGGTCGGAAGGCTCGACGACTTTGGGCGGGTCGGAAGGCTCGACGACTTTGGGCGGGTCGGAAGGCTCGACGACTTTGGGCGGGTCGGAAGGCTCGACGACTTTGGGCGGGTCGGAAGGCTCGACGACTTTGGGCGGGTCGGAAGGCTCGACGACTTTGGGCGGGTCGGAAGGCTCGACGACTTTGGGCGGGTCGGAAGGCTCGACGACTTTGGGCGGGTCGGAAGGCTCGACGACTTTGGGCGGGTCGGAAGGCTCGACGACTTTGGGCGGGTCGGAAGGCTCGACGACTTTGGGCGGGTCGGAAGGCTCGACGACTTTGGGCGGGTCGGAAGGCTCGACGACTTTGGGCGGGTCGGAAGGCTCGACGACTTTGGGCGGGTCGGAAGGCTCGACGACTTTGGGCGGGTCGGAAGGCTCGACGACTTTGGGCGGGTCGGAAGGCTCGACGACTTTGGGCGGGTCGGAAGGCTCGACGACTTTGGGCGGGTCGGAAGGCTCGACGACTTTGGGCGGGTCGGAAGGCTCGACGACTTTGGGCGGGTCGGAAGGCTCGACGACTTTGGGCGGGTCGGAAGGCTCGACGACTTTGGGCGGGTCGGAAGGCTCGACGACTTTGGGCGGGTCGGAAGGCTCGACGACTTTGGGCGGGTCGGAAGGCTCGACGACTTTGGGCGGGTCGGAAGGCTCGACGACTTTGGGCGGGTCGGAAGGCTCGACGACTTTGGGCGGGTCGGAAGGCTCGACGACTTTGGGCGGGTCGGAAGGCTCGACGACTTTGGGCGGGTCGGAAGGCTCGACGACTTTGGGCGGGTCGGAAGGCTCGACGACTTTGGGCGGGTCGGAAGGCTCGACGACTTTGGGCGGGTCGGAAGGCTCGACGACTTTGGGCGGGTCGGAAGGCTCGACGACTTTGGGCGGGTCGGAAGGCTCGACGACTTTGGGCGGGTCGGAAGGCTCGACGACTTTGGGCGGGTCGGAAGGCTCGACGACTTTGGGCGGGTCGGAAGGCTCGACGACTTTGGGCGGGTCGGAAGGCTCGACGACTTTGGGCGGGTCGGAAGGCTCGACGACTTTGGGCGGGTCGGAAGGCTCGACGACTTTGGGCGGGTCGGAAGGCTCGACGACTTTGGGCGGGTCGGAAGGCTCGACGACTTTGGGCGGGTCGGAAGGCTCGACGACTTTGGGCGGGTCGGAAGGCTCGACGACTTTGGGCGGGTCGGAAGGCTCGACGACTTTGGGCGGGTCGGAAGGCTCGACGACTTTGGGCGGGTCGGAAGGCTCGACGACTTTGGGCGGGTCGGAAGGCTCGACGACTTTGGGCGGGTCGGAAGGCTCGACGACTTTGGGCGGGTCGGAAGGCTCGACGACTTTGGGCGGGTCGGAAGGCTCGACGACTTTGGGCGGGTCGGAAGGCTCGACGACTTTGGGCGGGTCGGAAGGCTCGACGACTTTGGGCGGGTCGGAAGGCTCGACGACTTTGGGCGGGTCGGAAGGCTCGACGACTTTGGGCGGGTCGGAAGGCTCGACGACTTTGGGCGGGTCGGAAGGCTCGACGACTTTGGGCGGGTCGGAAGGCTCGACGACTTTGGGCGGGTCGGAAGGCTCGACGACTTTGGGCGGGTCGGAAGGCTCGACGACTTTGGGCGGGTCGGAAGGCTCGACGACTTTGGGCGGGTCGGAAGGCTCGACGACTTTGGGCGGGTCGGAAGGCTCGACGACTTTGGGCGGGTCGGAAGGCTCGACGACTTTGGGCGGGTCGGAAGGCTCGACGACTTTGGGCGGGTCGGAAGGCTCGACGACTTTGGGCGGGTCGGAAGGCTCGACGACTTTGGGCGGGTCGGAAGGCTCGACGACTTTGGGCGGGTCGGAAGGCTCGACGACTTTGGGCGGGTCGGAAGGCTCGACGACTTTGGGCGGGTCGGAAGGCTCGACGACTTTGGGCGGGTCGGAAGGCTCGACGACTTTGGGCGGGTCGGAAGGCTCGACGACTTTGGGCGGGTCGGAAGGCTCGACGACTTTGGGCGGGTCGGAAGGCTCGACGACTTTGGGCGGGTCGGAAGGCTCGACGACTTTGGGCGGGTCGGAAGGCTCGACGACTTTGGGCGGGTCGGAAGGCTCGACGACTTTGGGCGGGTCGGAAGGCTCGACGACTTTGGGCGGGTCGGAAGGCTCGACGACTTTGGGCGGGTCGGAAGGCTCGACGACTTTGGGCGGGTCGGAAGGCTCGACGACTTTGGGCGGGTCGGAAGGCTCGACGACTTTGGGCGGGTCGGAAGGCTCGACGACTTTGGGCGGGTCGGAAGGCTCGACGACTTTGGGCGGGTCGGAAGGCTCGACGACTTTGGGCGGGTCGGAAGGCACGTTGCAGAGGTCCTCGCTGCAGCAGTTAATCTGAATGCCCTGCGACTTCGCATTCTCAATCGTGCTTGGGTTGCACGCGCTGAACAATCCGCAGTTCCTAAAGTTCATCGTAAATTAGCACACACGGTGGATCCAAGAACTGCTGCATGTAAAGAACTTGCCTCCTGGTCCCATTCTCGTCAACAATTGTGAGGCACTTCGAAGGATCGATCCCCACGCGTTTGGCATCGGGCAATTTTGCGAGGTCTTCGCAGGGAACGTTTTTGTCGGATGGCGGCGGTTCAGTGTAGCAATGAATGGCGTCGACGTTGGAGATGAGCACGGTGGCGACGAAGGCAAGGCCGACGACGAAAAACAGAGGACGCATGATGGCGGACGAAGTCGTTGCTGAGCACGAACGTTGAGCGCTGAGGGCTGGAGACGTCGTAGTCCCGCAGAGAGGTTGAGACGCTTGCGCTGGAGAGCTAATCGCAGAATGGCTTGACCTGTTCGACGGTTGTCTTTTATAGAGTTTGAGCCACAATTTGCATAGAGAAATTCCAGTGTTCGCATTTGTGGTCGTCCTGCATACATATGCGCTCCGCATGCCTAAACGAGCAAAAGCTCCATGTGGATTCTCAGACGATGCATTTTTCGGTGTCCTTAGCAACAACGTAGACTAGGAATCGGCAGCCGTCTCGTAATAACGGGCCGTAAGGCAACCGAACTGTGGTAGAAGAATATGGCTTTAAGCCGTACCGTAATACTCCTACGACAATGGGTTCCGTAAAGGATAATGGCCTTATTACGTCCTAGCTACGGGAAAGTAATGCAAAGCTTAACCGTAAAACTCATCACGGCTTTACTGTGCGAGGAAAGGTATAAGCAATCGCTAGATCAAACTATAAATAAACTTTCTTTTGCAGTAAAGCCTAGATTGATCGAAGCTGTAAAAAACCCAAAAATCGTACTGCATCAACCCGATAGATCTCCCATACATACATAACTACAGTCTCAGTTCACTGCGGCGCAGTTCAAGTGCCTACCCTACCTTGACTAAAACGTGGCAATTACACGATTTATCCGTAAAGGCACCTAACGAATCCCGATATTTAGCACGCGAATAGGTATCATTCCGGTTGCGGAACGCTGACTATGGCCGCCTTTTTCTGGCACACGATCGGCAGGCGCGCACTGCACGGCACGTCGTTCCACCCGTGATCCGCATCGGGGCCCCACACTTCAGCGCAGTGTTGACCGTAGTTGTGTCCGTTCGGTTCGCCCTTGGCCCAGTGCATGAAGTCCGCAACGCTGCCGTCCACCCACTGCCATACGCCGGACGTGCGCTGGAGTCCGATGTAGAACGGCTCTAGCTTTCCCAGTGTGTCGTTGGCAAGTTCTACGACAGAATCGTTAGGTTATTGATCTTTACGGTTCAGCGCCGTCGCATTCGGACTGCCGTGCTGCGCCATAACATGCCGTTTTAAAACGATAAAATCAAATGACTCGGCTAGCATTGAGAAATGACTGGAACGTAAGACGGAAGGGCTCGAAAAGCAGTACCGTTCTGTGCCGACGGCCCTTTGTGTCAGATACGTAACGGAAACCAGCACAGGAGACGTCAGGGCGGGAATGAATTTTGCATGTCGCCAGTGTCAAATCGTACTGCTATCACATAGGTATCTGCACTGATAGGAACACGCTAGTAAACTTACTGGCGATGAAGTTGTTCTCGTCTTTGCTGTGAACCGACGCGACGGTGCCGCTGACGCTCTGACACGACTGAAGACCTGCCGCGAATGTGTTGCCGAACACGAGCTAAACTAATGTTGCTCAGAGTCAACTGAATTCTAGAGGTAACTGATACTGCTTACCTTGTAGCATTTCCATCCAAACAGAGTCCACGAAACGTCACATGCTCGCCAGACAGACGGAACCGTCGGCGACCGGGTCGTCGAAGGTGGCATCTCGGTTGACGGGACGATGGGATAGTGACGTGAAGAAGGCCGCGCTTCGAGTTTCGACGGCGACAGTTCGTCCCGGCAGCCGCAAGATGGAGATTGCAGAAGAGCCGTTAGCGCCATCAGAAGGGAGATGAGGTAGACGACCAAAAGAATTCGATTCTGATGTACGTAACAGAACGTCTTGGCGTTCTCTAAACAGGTGTTCGTGCATTCATGGATATCTGTCTTTTTCTCAGAGAGGGATCACCCAACTTCACGTCCTTATTGAACAAGGGTATATCCTGGTTAACATATTCTGGCCTGTTCCCAGATAATGACCGAGCAGTCTTCGCGAATGCGACCTGCATACTGGACAATAGTACCTTGCACGTAGTACGTCCTATCTACGCACCTAAGCGTACAGTCAAGGAAAAGGCAGGAAAGTGAGAAGGCCGTAACGTAGATGGTCTGTTTATTGAATTTATAAACCCCTATCTGCGTACGCAGAATGGGCGCAAACTCAGAGTGGGGCAAGCACGCTTACCTGAGTGCCGATGCAGTGACTGCCTCCAGTTGCCACTCGCAGCGAGGACGAATTGTGTCGAATTCGACCGCATAATGTGAGGTTCTTCGTCGAAATCGTCCATTCGAGCAGCTGCCACTGCGATCAGTTTTGGCGAGAGCGCTCAACTTCCGTGGGAAAGGCTGCTGAACGGAGAGATACGTGTTTTGCAAAAAAAGCGGAAGCACTCCGTTCCCGGAGCCCAGCTTATTCACAGATTATGATTTTCCTTGATTGAGCCAGCGGTGGCGCCGCATTCAACAAAACACACAAGCGATCGACACGCGGAACAGTGGACCAAACAAGGAAGCACGCTGTAGCTACCTTGCGTTCTCCGGCACCGATCTTTCTAACACGCAGGTGTGCTGAGACGAAATGATGTGCCGATACCGTCCGATTGTTATGAGGTATACCTTAGAACAGCGCATGAAATAGGTATCTAGCAATAGACGAGTTCGAAGCGTACCATGTCTGACCTGGTCTAGATCTTGCAGACGTGCTCACGCTCTTCTTCATCCCAGTCTAATTTTCAAATATTTTACTGCGTAATGGATCATACCCGCTCTACCACCGATTTTGCACATTCAAAAACATTGCTTGTTGCTGGTAAGGTACGCTGTTGCTTGGTATCCGCAACACAAGAACAAGTGGCTCACATTCGCTGGGTGGGTGCTCAAAGCGCCTCAACTTCGACATACCGGTTTTTTGGCCCTCCAAATCCGAAAGTCTAAGCCAAAAGTACCGAATATCCGAAAATATTAATGGTCGGAATCCTATCTATCCTGTTGCCACAAGTATGGAGTTTATTCTTTGTTTTCTAGTCCTCGACAGGCTTTGTTGCGGGCAAACGCAAGCGCTGTTCTTACCCAGCTCGTTTTGCGTCGACTATAAACTCCTTGTTGTTATGATAAACTGGCGTTTTCACCGTGACACTTTTAAACACGATGTTGCGGAAGAATGCCGCTTTTGTCCTCATGTGTCTCCCTAGGACGTCTTGCGTGAGCATAATACGCTTGACGGTCAAGGAACGATGCTCGCTAGCGACGCGGTAGTGGTCTCTTGTTTGCGCCGGCAACACGCTTGCAACAATGAGCGGACACTTGCTTGAGCATAATAAACAAAGACGTGGGCGCTAACTCTATTAGAGTTTGCGGCGGCGTACGTGCCAATGCGGAAGTGGTTGGCACGAAGCGAAGGATGACCACTTTACCTGGTAAGGAGTTGGACTTTACCCATTTGCATGCGTAACCTTATTAAGCTTGATGCTTTCGAAGAAAATATGCCTTGTTATGGGCTGCGTAATTCCGTCTATATCAGATAGTCTGTCAGGTACTCTGACAAGGAACTAGGTCATTACCAAGCTTCCGTTGACGTGTTGCGTGTTCATTGCCATATACAACCACATTTGAACTTCACAAAAATGGATCCATTCTAAGTAAATACGTACCACACGGCGTAAATGGCCAAGGTGGCGCTTCCAAGAACTTCCACGTATAATTCCGGTTATAACAGGTGGCCATTATGCTTGCTTTCATCAGAACGACTTCATAGAGGAGCCCGCAAACCACTTAGTCCGCTTTCTACTGGGCTGTTCATTTAGGTAAACATTTCTCTTTTCCACAACAAACGGCAGTATTTTGTACGTGAAGCATTCAGCATCGGCACAAAAAGTGTCGATAAATATTCACTCCAGTCCATAGCACACGGCGGAAGCTTGCCTAAGCGGAGAAAAAGGCCCAGTCACATG
>JNEY01003006.1:0-11431 GCA_020875895.1 Aphelenchus avenae
AGTTTCATGGCGTAGTAGCCATTCGGTTAATGCTCGAATAACGGTGTATTGTATCCTTATTTTACATAAGGCCCAAAAAATCATTTTATTAGTTTTTTTTGCCAACAAGATTTGATATCTTTTATGGGTTGGCTTACAAGCACGATCATGTCTCCCTTCGGAAGTTCTATTCCTTCGCCTGGCGACATGCATGATATAGCGCTTGCACTGCGGCTTTCCGCATAAGTCAATCACTAATTGCACGCATCGTCATTTTCAATGATGCAAAGGAAAAGCGCCGTCCTTTAGCACCAGGACAACGAAGGGTGTGTAGCGAACTGATACGGAGTCGTTTCCAACTGAGCCGCACTCGAACGGTTTCCCTTGATGCTCTTGTGTTTGCGTAATGATTTGCTTGTAAGTGGCGTATTTACCGGTGGGAATTTCGAAAAAATCATTTCGCTACGGCATGCGCAAGTTGACTCTGTGCTCAGTGCTTAGCGAAAATTACGACTTTGAATCTTTATTGTTTCGGGTCAAATTTAACCGAGTTCCGGTCTTTTTTTCTGGAAATTTAGAGGAACAGGCTTTGTACCGCAAGGATGTTTGCAGTTTCCCTTTCTCGATCTTCGGCGTGAACGCTGCAAACTCGCCGTCTGTAGTTTTAAGTCAGCACTGCAGCAACGCAACGGTTACCATTAGTTCTCCTTCGTAAAACGCGTTTTTGTTTGTTGTGCTCGTTCTGCTATACATTCGATGTCTATCAGGAATGGCGGATCTTAAACCGAGACCGAGTCCATCAAAATGCACCGAGAGCCTCGGAAAACCGAGCCTGAGATTTCTTCGTTTTAATAGGTTCGTAGTGGTACGCTTGTAATGGTAGAAATTGCTTACTTGTCCTCTACTGTGTAAGATGAGGCCCGCCGTAGGCTACGGCAGCAAAATTTTGTCAAAAAATGGCCATATAGTGAAACATTTTCGGTAGGCGGCGCCTGACGCCGCAATCTATAGATCTAGGTTTTCTGACCGTGACCGAGGCCACCAAAACCCACCGAGCCTCTCGGTTTTCCGACACCTAAAAGGTGCGTCGTGAAGATCTGAAGAAGCGGCGAACTTTCACGTTTAGACGTTCCTCGCTGCTCGAGCGAAACGTAGCTATGTTCTGAAGCTTAGTTTCTTGTGCTCGAGCACCGCTCCATCCGTCGATAACATAACTGTTCACAACCATGTCACATCGGAGATCCTAGAGAACGCCAGTATGTTCCACGCAATCACTGTGCACCGCAGACGAGTTTGAAGTAAAATAATGTTGTGCAAAGCAATCCCTTCCTTCGTTCACGTTAATGTTCCGAGCCCGTACCCCTAGTATGGCCCGTAACCGTTTTTCACAGGTACGGGGTTGCGACATGGGCGGTGGTCAGCATGGGTACGGGCCAAGAACGGCCGTTAGATAATTGTTTGCAATTTTAACTGCCAGAACTAAGAATCGTAAGTAAGGAATGGTTGAATTCATGCTATGAGGGAGTTTGGAAGTGGAATAGAAGGATAGCTCTGATGCCACAGAAGCACGTCCTCGCACCTCGTTGCCAGCAAATTCTCCTAGAAGATGATTTTAAGCCCAATGGTCGTAAATGGCAGTGTGCTCTGAATAGAATGAAGCTGTTTTATGGATATGTCAACTGGGTTATCGGCCTTGTGTGCTGCAAGACGTTTGTTACAGCGTTTTGTGCCGAAAAATGACCAGATTTGGAGTCAGAACACTCTAAATTCTTCACAAATGCCTCCAGAAAGCCCGTGCTTTGACGTATAATGCCCAGAAAACATGGAGTACACTTAAGAAGTAGCAACGGTGCCTCAAGTCCCTTAATTACGGTTCTACTAAACGGGGAAATTGAGCGCCGATCCGCAGTGAGTACTCCTCGTTGGTTTTGCATTCGACTCGAGCTGCACGGAAGCGCAAAGCTGATTGTGATGTGGTGGAGACATGTACCAGACACGGTAGTGCTTCGAAATGGCGAGAATGTCTCCCATAACCGGTCCAATTAAGTATCCGTCGACGCTTTGCGTACTCTTGCGCGCAAAGTTTTCGCTTTGTGTTAGTCGCTGAGTGCCCGTCAAGCCTGTTAATGAGATGATAGGTCATAGCGTAAGCAAGCGTTTACCTATCATAGCGCGAGTGCCAACCCCCTTAATTGAATTGACAATGTGGCATTTCATAACATTACGTTTGTGGTGTTTTGCAACCTTTGAGCAAGGTCTGTGGAGTGCCGTCCGCGCGGAAACGAATGTGCTATTCTTAGATTCAGAGGCATAGAGTCGACAGATTAAGCAATTACGAGCGAGCGGGATAACTACGTTACGCCTTGGCGAAAGGCCACACGGCACGCATAGGTATATAGTTACGGTCCGCTGCCCGGAAAGGTCTATGGTACGACTGCTCGATCGCTTACGTTCGCTCTACGTCTTGACCCTGACTTGGCTCTGCTCATTTAACGACGGAACATCTCCACGCATAGATGGGTAGGTCGAACACAGCAATATTCTTGTTAGCGAGGCAGTAATAGTAGTGAAATCTATTATAGTGAACCTCCCCTACGTGCCGAAAAAGTATCAAATCTATGTCCATAATTTCTCGGATCACGCGACTCCGCCTGAATATCGCCCAGCGAGATGCGGTTGTTGCGTCCCTTTCGTGCACAACTTTGCTGGGGGTGAGGAGGAATAGATACCGGAAAACACGAGATTTGGGTGCAAGTGCACTTAACAGCTGTTCACGGGGCCGCCGCCAAGTCGAAATTCGACTGGCGTTCGTAAATTGTGGGTTTCCGCTCTGTGAAGACGGACACAACCTCATATTCCTTTTTGTTGAGCATCGCGTGCAGGTCTGCCGGCTTCATGACAGCCTTGAGCTCCAAGAGCGGCTTGAGAACACGCGCATCAGCTGGCTTTGGCTCCATTAATTAAAAGCGCACCACGCAAGCAACCGATAGGCAGTAATGTACGTATTGACAATGACGGGGACAGGGTTCACTGAGCGTATTTATTTGTCTGTCATAAAGTAATCAGCTGACGACATTTACACGCTATTGCATGAGATTAAGCATGAGCGGGAAAGCGATAGACACTTGGATCGCTTCAATGGGCCAATAATCCACCTCATTGTTAAGCTTAGCACCAAACAAGGGCAGATCTGGGTACTTGATCGTTATTCCAAAGTCGTGCTTCATAGCGGCCACGAGCTCCTCGCCGCACTGGGAGCTGTAACCCTTCTTTAGGTGGTCGTAATCGTAGCCGATGGCGTAAAAGTGCTCGTTGAAAGGAAAGAAGCAGAAGAAGCGAGCGGCCTCTTCCGGATATTTCTCTGTGGGCTCCCAGTGCTCGCTCCGGACTTCCTTTAGGAGAGCATACTCTTCCTTGTATTTTGGGCGCAGGTAGCTTTGAGTCCATTCGGTCAAAGCGGACTCCACCAACTCTCGCTGAGTGTTGAACTTTGAATTCCAGTCAGCAAGCAAAATATCGACAATCGAAATATCGTTGGCGATAATCTCGGTCACCTCATCGCACGTTTTACCGAAATGCTTAGCCAAAACATCAAGCAGCGGCACCATGTGGTCCCAGGCGCCGCCCCGCAAATGCCAACAGGTTTCAGGCACTTGCTCAGCAGCTGACAAAGGCTCATCGTCGACCGATCGCGTGCAAGACATTAGTGAGAGACGGCTAAGCAAGCGACTACTCGACGCAAGCGAATGAGCAAAGATAACTTAATTTGGAGCATGCGTAATTTTGGCACCTGGTCATCAACACTTCTTACAAATATATTTCGTAACTATGGATGTTTTGAGGGACCGTCTCAATTAAATATTTAGCAATTTATTTCTTTGATTGCAAGAATAAGCAATGCGGCTGCAAAGACGTGGGAGTCTACTCGTCCGAGGCGTCCTCCTCCTCCTCTCCGTCTGCCGGCTTGCCAAAGAACTTCTTGTAGACGTTGCTCAGGTAGATGTTGCCCTTGGCGCACTTCTTGCAGGAGCGCAGGCTCACGTCCACGCCACCGACGTCATTGGCCACCGCGGAATTGGGGTTGTTGTAGGTGTAGTCGCGGCATTCGTTTCACTGCGAGATGAAGATGCCATAGCGGGGACGGAGCATCTTCCACAGGTAGAGCGGGAAGTCAGTGGGGGAGTCCTTCTTCTTCATCGCGGTCTTTAGCACCGCCATGCTCTTGCCGCCGAAGCGACTACCGTGCGACTTTGCGTTGGGAGCCATTTTATTCGGAGTAACAGTAAAGCACAACCTTAGCGGATTGAAACAAACCAAGAGAATGATTAGCTTTTGAAAACAACCGGAGACTCGACGGGCCCTTGGGGAGGCGTGGCTTCGAGGCGTCCCGCTCGATACGACAGGCGATAGCGCAAGCAGTACGCGAGAAAGAGCACAGCGCCAATTTCCAAGCAGTAGGCGATGATTGACGGAATCTTCTCGGCCACACGGCCACCGCCTGAAGGCTCTTGCTGCAGGAATAGCTGAAAGTTGAAAGTGTCTTGATCGATCGACTGCACGGGCACCCAGCGCCGGTCAACGTCCAAACGCATCACCGATCGATTTCGCACCCCAAATACGTAGCCGCCCACAATCATTATGTCACTCGCAGGCTCACTAAGCGTTGTCGACCAGCATGGCGCAGCACTCCCAGAGTCTTCCAAAATATCGGCAAAGTGGTACAGCATCAGCGATGTGCCAGACACTAGATAGATGTTGCCTTCCGCCTGGTCGTAGCGGGCCATGTCGTAGTCGGCGAACGGCAGGCGTATGACGTCGGACCCTTTTAGAAGGACGGTCTCGTTGGCACATCGCATCCACAGGACGGAAGCCCCCTGATACTCAAAGCAGGCATCCACACACGCCCCGCTTTCCTTGTGGACAATGACGTCGGCACTTCTTTCAACGGTGTCGATGTTGCGAATACTAGCATGGATTCCGTCAGCCGACTGCTGCACAATACACGCAGTGCGAGGCTTGTAGCCGTACGCTCTCCCGTTAGCCTGTTTGAACACGGTGAATTTTTCTCCGTAGGGGTTTCCGTAGACAACGTGCGCAAGCGCAACGCACCACAATACCTGCAGCAGCGACGCCATTATGCGAATAGTTGAGAACAAAATAGCTTAACGACCGAGTCCGGGCAGCGCTTTCGTCGCAAATGAGAAACAATCGATGCTAGGCTCTCGCCGCCACACCGCTTTATAATATAATAAATGCAGTACATTCCACAAACGTCGGAGAATATCGACTGAAGCATTTCACTGCTACGGTGGACTATTAGAAAGCAAGCGAGAAAGTTTTTGATATTTTTATTCGGCTCCATTCCAAACGAGTCAAAGTACTCAACAGTGGAAGGCGAAGAAACATAAATCACAACCCAGTGGCGCCCTCTGCGGGCAGAGCTGTCGGTGTTTATAACCATTGCATAAGGATATTTATCTTTGAGAGGGATAATGTCTGAGGGGAAACATCCAACAAAGGCATAGCGTGCTTTTGCATGCCTAGAAAGCACAGAGGAAATTTCCCTGTTATCCATTAGCCGACCTTGCTATCAGAGGTGACACCGCGATTATGATCAATGTAGAGGATTTCGTCAAACTCTCCGATACAAATAAGCTCAATCCGTGGAGACGGGACAGGCTCACTAAACCTGATGGCGACCGTCGTGTTCGTGTTGGTCACGGGCTCCATCCCTTCACAGTCTTCCAGCGTGGAAGTCATCGGAATCACAAAAACTGCAAAACCGTTCGAGTAGTCTACCGGCGTAATTCCGTTCGTTATGTTGGCTGCTGTCGTGGTGTTGTTGATCATGTCCTGGTAGGGTCGCGCAAAAGTGACGGGGTCATTCCAGAACTCCATCTCATAGGGCATTGCGGGATACTGGTGTCCACCAGAAAGAACGACAAGTTCCGAGATTTTAAAGTGCTCAAAGTTGAACGGGTCGCGCGTGTAGGAGCCATTGAAGCCGTCGTAATTGGTCATTGCGATNAGGATGGCTCATAATTCAGTCGCGACGTTTAACGTCCCCCGATGCTGTCACGTATGCGGAGTAGCGGTGACGAGGAAGTCCTTGGACTTAGATGTCTGCCGAGCATGTGTTGGTGAGCGAGATCGGATCATATGAGTTTTGATACGGACCTCTGATTCGTCACGTACTTGTGTATGCGGATAAGGCAGAAAGCGACTCTTAACTAAAACGTTACGAAAATGGGTACAATCCAGTTCTCGGTCGAATTTGCTAGTCTATCTAACTGATCCAATTTTCGGCTGAACTGAAGTTTAGGGGCTCCGTCATATTCTGTTCTATTTGGTTTCGAACCTGACTTAAGTTGTTCTAGAGTTCTTCCGACGAGCCATTCAGGAGCACAAGCAGAACCGCTGCAAGCAGGCAAAGGGGTGTGCCATCAACGTGAGAAAAAACGGTATGCACATCGCTGTCAGGAAACTTACACAACAATTCATGTTAAGTGCACAGAAGGATCCCATGCGCGTACTGTCGCTTCATTCGATGCCTCGGAGCCGGCCTCGACGCCGGTGGTGAGCGATTCGACTCACATTCCTATATCTGAACCAACCTGCCCTAGACATACCGATCCCTTGTGAATCTTCGTCGTCGTCCGCAGAAGGCTCTATGCTGGGTCGCCTTGCCTCATTTAGGCGCTCTCTCTTCATTAGCCGTTTCAAAATGCTCATGACGCGTGGTCTCACTCTAGTACGTTGCAAGTTAGTTTCCACCTTCATACGTTACAGTTTGATGCAGGAACCGTCGCAAAACGTCAATGTCAGCAGGACTCGATTTGCCGCCAATAACATGGTCAACCTAACAGTGAGCATCGAAGCGGACCTTCTGAAGGATTACTTTTCTCACCAGGGCATCGTAGACTACTTCCTTGACGGATGGAATCCGGTAATCCTTACAACTGAATCCTTACACACTGCAAGCTGGTGTGTGTCTGTCCACAATACACAAAACCCAGTTCGATCTGGCTGTATAGCCCTTGAAAAAAACTGAAATAAAACCTGCATGTTTCAACTTTAGCTATTTTATTCCAAAATGAAGTTACCGGAGAAGATGTCCCGAAAACCGGTTGTATTGTGATACCGCTATGGTGCATGCGGTAGCGGTTGGGTGTGCATTAGAGTTCGGCACCCGTACCAAGGTACGGGCCGTACCCGTACCAAGGTACGGGCCGTACCCGTACCCGTAGAATACGGGCACAGGGTTTGGCACGGGGGGTCACCATGGGTACGGGGCTTGGCACGGGGTCCTCGTGCCGATCTCTAGTGTGCATCTGGTAATGCAACGGTACATGCGGCAACGCTGCGATGCTGCGGTACCTTTATGGTGTATGCAGGATCGCTCCGATACATACGGCAACGCTGCGAACGCATACGGTAGCACTAGGGCGTACTCGGCAACGCTAAGACGCATGCGGCAGGAAAATCCGGCGAGAAAACATGCGACGAAAGTTGCAAGAGGTTTCGTTTCCAGGGCTCGTTGGCACAGCACTTCTTCCCGGTGTGGATGGTCTTTGAGTACCTGCAAGCGGTCGCCAGAAATCGAGGCTATGATCGTCGAACGTGGTACTTACCCAACGATCTGCCATCGACCATCGTCATGACGAGTATGGAAAACTTCTGGCGGGCATATGCGGACAGTGAAGCTGACGTTCCGGCTATGGCCAGGTACGACGCGAGTAACAGCATCACAGGTTGTCTTGCTGTGTTTCAGGTTGCTGTACGAGACGTTCACCAACCTCTTGCCGTTTGCCAAGGCCTTTAAGCAGGCCAGTCTTGACGAGTTTGAAGTTGCCGCTATATTCCAGCTAATAATCGCACATTATGGTAAGCATTCTATGATCGTCATTGGCGTCCGTCTTGGAGTGGAGGCCAGCATCCCCGTCCAGCCTACGCGTGTTCCCGTACGACACTCCCAAAGGCACAACTAATGACCTTTGAGCGGTTTAGGACGGAACGCTTTTGCAACACGAGCGTTGCGTAGGAACTTCGTCGAAACTACGCTGAAAGACCTCAGAGCCTATTACAGCGGTAGCGACGATTTTGTGACAAAGGTTGACCGAATTACGGGCCTGCTTGCCGAGTATAACGTAAGTTCATTTCATTTTCCCGATTCATTTTACGGGGCATTGGTCAACTTCTATGTGGCTTTCAGAAAGCCTACGACTTGTACCGACACTCTCAAATCGCATTTTCACTGATGGCACCGAAAAGGACGTTGGCGATGGCGAGTGACTCTCACTGCGCATGGTGCGCCGGCGCTCAGCCCGGAGTCCCATGTCGTCATTGCTGCATATCCTTCTCGCAGTTGTACTATGCTCCTGATTAAAATGCACAGCACGGCATGCGAATTTCCAGCCGGTACAATACGGTACGAGCATGCGATGCGGCATAGTACGCATGTCTGCACGCATTCATGCTTCCGCATGCGGTACCGCGTGGTACGCATGCATGTCCAAAAATGGCATCCTGCGCATATATATTTCTAAATGTTGGGTCATTCGCTGGTTGTCGTTTGAATCTTTTGGTTAATAACTGCAGAAGCCCTTCTCACCGGGCGCACGAAAGTTAGAAACGTTTGGGGGTCACCAGCGCTGTAGGCGATCAGGGTCTGGATGTAAAACGACGCTTGCGGGGTTGCATCACAAGCACTTTATCGTGTATTCGGATCAAGCGAATTAATTTTTGTTCATCCACTCCGCACGCTTCAGCAAGTAGTGCAGCTCAGAGCGCAATTATGAAGTACCGCTTGGTATGCGTGACTGCAAGTTTCATTGAAACGTTCGCCTAACTTGTCGAGTCAGCTGGAGTCACGCGAACGACGTGGACCTTCTGTCGCCGTCGTAAGCACTTGAAAAAGAAGCCGAAGTACGCCTTCCGGACGTGCCCACTAAAACACAACAGAACAACTCATCGCTGAGTCCTGTATTCAGTATTCCGCTGCTTGCATGCGCACGCCCAGCAGGCTAATGGGTATCAACCGACCTACCTCATGACGAGCAAGAAGATGGAGCCGCTCAGCGAGAAAATATGCTGCGTGAGATTGCCCACCGTTAGAGCGCCCACCAAAACGTCTCTGCCGGCTAGCACTCCGTACAGGAAGCCACATCCGCCATCCTTCACGCAATCGATGTTGACGCCGAATAGCTGCGAACTCGTCGGAAGGCTCCTGCCGTCGAAGGCCCAGTCGAAAGCCCAGGAAAAGCCGAAGGGCTGCGAAACGTAGCCGAAATGGTCGAAAAACACGAAGTACAGTTGGAAGGCAAGAAGCGATTGCAGGGAGAACATGACCAGCGAGTGAACTGAACAGTGAAACAACCGTAGATCTCTACTCGTTATACACCTACACACGGTGTAGCAAATGTGTATCATAACATATTCTAAACCAAACCAAAACATTATCGCATTTACGGCTTTTCAAAGACGCAAAATCAAATCAGACTCAAATTCATAGAAAACGTGGCGATTTAAACACATAAACCATCCCGACGCAGAAGCCGCACTTCTTGGGCTTACGAGCAAAAAATTCACTAAAACTTAGTCAATATCAGTGAAACAAAACCGTGAAGTTTTTTGAAAAAAATTTACCTTGGTCACCCATGCAGTTGATGAGGGATACCCCACCATTCTCACCTGTGACGTCCTCGCAATCTTCACGCCCTGCTGACATGCAACACTCACCGAACAGCCGTAGCTCGGGTCCCTTATTCGTGAACTTGGCAATTCCGCGTACGGCCATTAGCACCGTGACAGTGCATGTGTTGAGCACCAGGCCGATGGCACACGCAAGAACATTGGCTACGCTCGTAAATCCCGATGACAGATCGCTTTGCTAAAACCCAACTCTGCTTACCCCCAAGCAAGGTCCCCGGACACGTTATCACCTTTTACTTACTATTAATCGGCCTCGTTCGAACATGAAATCCGCGCAGAACAAATATGGATCATCCTTGACGGGACCTTCGGCCCGACACATTATCGAGCGACGAACATTCAACCAAAGTGGTCCAATTGCTCCGAACATAGAGGACAGAAGAACGATAAGGACGATGGCACCCAGAACGACGAGTGGGCGCCAAATTCGCGTCTGCCACAATGGGAATGCAAATGCGGTGAAGCGATTCGCAGAGATTATGAGGTGAAAAAGCGCCTGAGAGGTAGCGAGCGCTGGCATCGTCATGTCGCACACGTCCGCCAAAGTTGTGCTGAAGAATTCGTAGGTGGTGTAGCTGGGGTAATAGTTATAGTACTGGAGACGTCTCTGAAAGTGAAATATTGTAAGAAACACGATTAAATGGTCGAATCCAGGGATCTTGTACATTTGGTTGAAAGTGATTTTGGGTCAATCCCCCACGCGCTGCTACGAGCGAGCAATCAGTGCGTGCTTGTTTTTGGTAGGGATCCTACTCTTTTTGTACTCTCGATGTCCTCACCTGTGGCCCGTTTAATTTGACTGCGGGAGCTGAACATCGCGTTCAGTACTTGAGTTTTCTGACGAGTAGCAAGTATGGGCCCAGGAAGTGCTCCTGGCCCTTCGTGAGCAGACTCGCTGACGGAATGCCGGCCCCAGAGAGATTGGCTTAAATCTAGGACTAGCCTTACCAAGACGACGAACACGCAGTCCACACAAGTCACTGCGACGAAGAAGACGTAGAAGGCTTGTCGAAACGTCTTCTCCTTGCGACCATGAACTAGGAGGAATACGACCATGCTCATTTGGATCGCACAGAAAGGCAGGAGGATGATGTTTTCAACGTGGTCGCACAGCGACACCCATCGGTAGTGACGGTATTCGCAAGTGGATCGTTTGTATGCGTCGTTAAACTTGTCGCATTCCTTCGACATGACGGCGCTGGGGCAGTCCTGAGGATTCAAAGAATTCCGTTCATCGTTTGCTCGATCGACCGCCTGAATGAGCCGCCTAACCGTAACAGGCAACAAAAACCTATGTAGCGCTCCTAACGCTAATTGAAGTGAGGCAAATGAAGGCTATTTGTCAGTCGGTAACCTTATAACGACAGGCGTTGGCGTAGGCATGGGCGTAAACTAGTTACCCGTTCTCTTACGTTGTCGCCAAAGCCGTCTTTTGCTGTCATAAGCTTTCTCCTGCTAGAGTAACATTCAGAGGGACACACTTGTTTGCATAACGACGACTGTCGAAGGTGACTCTTCAGAATGTCTAGCCGAGCACGCTGCGACGGGAGATAGTAAAGACTATCGCTATCAACGTCCGAAGCGGCCAACCGTTACGTCACGGAGACCCCACTAACGTCTTAATCATCGAGCAGTGGGTTGATCTGGTTATAACGTTATAAGCCGCAGGAAGGTATACCCAAATGTCTTGTAGTGGTGCGAAGTTAGTCCCTGTAACGTTATAGGTAACATTTTGTCAGCC
>JNEY01003036.1:0-13183 GCA_020875895.1 Aphelenchus avenae
CCCCTCGAATGGGCCTTTAGTGAGTCCAGTCAGAGTCTGTGTGTGCCTCATTGTCCCCTTCCCGCGGTAGCAGTACAGGTCCCCAGATGCCTTTTCCCAATGCAGTGTTGTGGTAGTTCTTCCTCCCCGGCTCCCAATGATTTGAGTCGCGCCCTATGTCCCATTTGTCTTAACCGTTATCGTTCGGCCCTCACTGTGTTCTCTCACATTGATGAAATAAACCATTCATTGCTCTTTAGCTTAGAATAGTGGTCTTGCAAAACAGTCGACGAAAGGCCCGCTAATTGCAGGTTCTAAACTCAAGAATGAATATACACATCGAGGTTCTTTCAGTAAGAGACATTCCATTTTTTTGTCTCAATAGCTTCAAGCCCATCTGGCTTTGCTCCTGCAGCATAGCTACCACGTCCCAACGGCCTTCCCTTTCATGAATATTGAAAGGCCTTGGCCAGGGCCGCATTCAAGCTGTTCAGCTACTCTTGAATGCGGACAGCGCTACGCTCAGTGCGCTGTTCCGTCGCCCAGATGTTCGGGACTGGACGACGGGTGCTTGAAAAGAACAACGTCCTGACCGAACACAAGTGTAACACACGCAGCTTGTCGAAATATTTTAGCCCGATAAGAAAAGGTGAACTACCGATGAATAACTCTAGTAGCTCGTTGTCGCCTCTTTCGTCTTCACCGTTCCGATGTCTGCCATTTGCGGAGCAAATCGAGGTACTTGTAGTAGCTGGACTAAGGCCGTTGACTGTAGTAAACTAAGCAGCGGCTGCGTGCATGACGTTTAAACGATTTGCCCAACAAATTAGCGACACGCAGGTGACATTAAAAGGAACTAATGCCATCCGCTATTAGGTCCCACCCCCTCCCATAATTTCTCCACAGACGGGTATCCGAAAATCTACACGGGACAGAGTTGTGTGCTGAATTTGGGAATGCAAGGGTAGCCTTCAAACTGTGAGTGTGGCCTCTGCATAATTTCAACGAGCGTATCCTCATTACTCATTACCGATACAAGGCCGTCTTCTCGTTCAGTTTCAGGGTAAGAGACATCCACTAAGACACAGCTCTGTGTCGTCCATTCCACAACGTAACGATGGAACGCAAAATGACGAAGTGTAAGTGCGGTACTTTAATCCGGTGGCTAATCGAGTAAGCATCAGACAGAAGACAGTAGCGAATAAAAATCAAAGTATAGGTAGAATCGTGCAAGATGGAACTAACAGGACATGAACATGCCTGCCAATTTATCTGGTAACCGTACGCCTAACCACAGCACTTTTAGTAACTTTTAGGGTGACATGAAGATGTGCTTTTGGCAACTACGCAGTTAGTAAAACTGTTTTAGTAACAACACTTTATGAATAAACCTATAGAACTCACTTTTAGGGATCCGGCATTGAAAGCAAGCCAGTTTTCTGCTGACTTAATTAGCGCCCAACTAGCCGAATCGGAAAACTCACTCACACTCAAACGACATTCCTTTGTCCATGGCCGATGTTATTGTTCTACCTCCTCCACCGCCACCGATCTGAATCCACGCATTTCGTCCACGCGTTTGTGACTTTTGCATCCACGCAATCCACCGCATTTATTGGTTGTGTGTCATGCACCACACCACATGACACAGATTGGAGCAAAGCATGCGCTAGCCTGGTATATTCAGCCTCCCCGGCATGCCACATCCCACCAGCCCATGCCGGACGCATCTCTACCTATCCGAGCATGCGGGCTGCCACGCATGCGCACGCTGCGGCCAGCGTCCATGCCCCCTCCTTTCCCGCACCAGCTGTCCTCGCCATAACACTGCTCCCTCCCTGCACCGCTAGCGCGCGCAGGTCTCCCCTGCCGATGTCCGCGTCGCGACCGCAGTGCGACGCGCGCCGCCACTTAGCCGATACCCGGACGCCGCCGCGCCCGCCGCGTCATGTGGCCGGCGTCGCGGTGACTCACTGGCGCCTGCGCTGCCTGCGCTTATTGCGGCGCGGTGCAGCACCGTTCGCCACAAAGCGGCACGCGCCCTCGGGTCCGGTGCAGCATGGAACGAGCGGCGCCTGCACCGCGCGGTCACCGACTCAGCGGCGCCCTGCCGGAGACGACCGTGACGCCACTTTTGAAATGCATTTTGCCATGCATAAAAACACGCTTGTACATGTAGCGTATATTCAAGGCGCATAATCGCACTGCGACTTGCACGGCGCCCGCGCCTGCACACGTTGTGGCGCATCTACCGAGCGCAAGACCTGCAGGCCAGCCGCACTCATGTGCGCCCTGGCCGTGGCTCGCCTACCGCCGACAGGGCGGCACGCGCTCTCCGTCGCCAGCCGACGCAGCCCGGCTCGTGCGGCGTGCTGCACCGTGCCGAAAAAATGGTAAAGGTCTGCCCGCCGGAACCCTGCCCTGCCTGCCGGAACCGGGCGCCACTTGCCAGCGGGCCAGCTGCCTGGGCAATGGCCCTGGCGGGGCCGGCCAGCCCACCTGGACAGGCAGGCCAGACAAGGCCGGGCCGGAGCGCGGTCAGGCATAGCGGCCACCGTACGCACATGCCGCCTACCGGACAGACCCACCCTTTTCGTGGTGGTGGTGGTGCGGTGGTGCCGGGGGCAGCTGTTGAGCCTGCAGGCGAATAGCAGTCAGACCAATCATGCCGGGGGCATGGTGGCAGGTCCGGTATGGTGACGGTAACCCCCCGCGGGCATGGCCACCCCAGGTTGAACTTTGGACGGGGACCGCCTGGCCTGCCCATCAAACGTGCAGCCATGCGTTGAACCGCCATCTGCGTGCCATGCGGCACGGGTTGTCGCGCCGTTGGCTATCATGGGACCGCGCCACGGGGTCTCAGCATCCAGGCTCGTCTTGCTCCAAACGCCCAGGTGTGACATGCCACTGGCCGGCAGGTGGCTCCAATATGGTCCGGGTGCCATAAGGGCCGTCTTCCTGATTGCGGGTGAGGCCAGCCTGGCCATGCCTAGGGGATAGCTCCACCGACCCGGGTGCCTCTACCCACACCGCTGGGCGTCCCATACAGGCTTTGGCTCCGTGGGCATGCTCGTGGCCCATGCCATCCGCACGGAATGTGTCATGTGCATGCAAATGTTTGGCAGGGATTTGTGTTTGGGCCACCGCCCCCGCAGTCTGGTCATGGCTGCCGTCCAGGCACGTGACGCCGGTGCACCATGCCGTTAGACATGAACCGGTGCCCCCATGACCCATGCCACTTCTGCCATGACGCACTGGTACCATGCAGCAGTATACCAGCTTTACAGGGCCGAGCCATGACCGTAGGCCGGCCTGCATCTCCCAGCCCGGCCCATGCGTCTGCCTTGGCCATGGCATGCCATCAGGCGCGCATAAGCACGCCCCCGAGCCGCGTTCACCGGCCGCTGCAGGCGCCACCGCGGAGAAGGAGGAGGACCTTACCGTATGGAGTAGGTCTACCAAGAATGCACACTTGTCGCGTGAGGGGCTGGCCAGGACATGGGTTGCCCGGAGCAGTGGCTGCAGGCGGACCAGCCTGCACTGACGATGGACATGGCAGTGGCCACCAAAGTGCAACTGCCTAACCTGAGCAGGAAGGGAAAACAAGACCTGGCCGGAGCGCGTGCAGGCGAGGTCTGGTCATGATATGGCATACCATGTCGTCGCCGTACCAGACAATAGGCTGCCCCGCATGGGGTAGGACATGAACATGCCACAGCTCGGCGCACAAGTCCGCCTCATTGATGGAGTTGTCATGGGCAGTCCCACCATCTACGCCCATGGCATGCGGGCACGACGCGCGCGCCCAAGTTCCTTGGCCTGCACGGCCCGCGTGCAACCAAGCGCCAGGCCACCGCATGCGTGCCATGCGGCACAGGCGCCGGTTCCGCTACGTGTCGGGCTATGGCGCGTGGCGGTGCACGCTGCGCGCTGCAGGCATGGGCCCTGGCGTGCGCCGCGGCGCCAAGCTTCCGGCTCAGGCCGGCCCCATCCTCCGCCCGAGGCCGACCACCTACCGCGATGTAGGAAGCCGCCAGACACTGGCGTCCGAGCGCCTGCCACCACAGTGCAGCCGCTTTGCGCCGGCAGCCCCGCGGCTTCAGCAGTCACGGTCCAGCGACGCCGGCCGCTGTCCCGCCACTGGCCCGGAAGGGTCCCGCCGCGTCAGGGATGTCCTGGGCCGCTTGCGAGGGCCCCGCTGCAGACCGGCCCCAGTGTTTGCCGGCCCGCCAGTGTACCAGCCCATGCGCTGCTGCATGGACACATGGGCACGTGCGTTCATGGACACCAGTCATGCCTGCACTGGACCACTCTCTTGCGCTGTACGCTGAGCCTGGGCGCAGGCAGGCCTGCTCTACCCGTCCGGCAGCACCCGGCCGGCCGCACGCCCGCCTATCCTGCCTGGTTCATGGTCAGGTCCAGCAGCATACCCATGGCCCTGTGCCGTAAGCCCTAGCCCGCAGCATGCGTACGTCTCGTAGGTCTGGTAAAACGGTCTCTTCGAGCAGCATTCGGCCGGCGTACAGTAACCCTAGACGAAGCCAGGAGTATTTTGGCAGAGACACAAGCGGCTCTAAATGGGAGACCCCTTACATATATCGAAGAAGGGGTTGAAACCGTAATTTTGAGACCGGTGGACCTAATGGGGAATATGGGTGCCACCGACTTTCCATTTTTTGAGCCCTACGATTTTTCCGATGAGGACTATCAAAGCGGAAAACTGGGCTCAAAGGAGGAGGCTTATCAGTTGTGGCGCAAATCCCATTCCGACTTCCTTCGTGGATGGAATAACCTTCACCTCCATTACATACCGAGCTTGAGGGAACGCACTCAGAGGGAGCACAAGCAGAAAAATTATGTCCTTAGAGTTCCTCAAGTGGGCGACATTGTCTCTGTTTTCGTGCCGAAATGTCCTCCGGGCATCTGGCCGGTTGCCAGAGTTGAGGAACTAATTAAAGACCCCTTTGGCAATATCAGAAGTGTCAATGTCAGGACTAAAGGAGGAAAAATTCTAGAACGCTCCGTAAAAATGCTTTGTCCGTTAGAACTAGATCTTTTCGAGAAAGTAAAACTCTCTAGTGATACATCCAAAACTAGCACTGATAAACACCACAATAGCAGTCAGCTTGTCGATAGCGCCCTACCTCAGCATAATTTAGCCACGAGAATGTCTCTCGACAAAGCCCTCCCTGACGTTGTCCCAGCCAGCACCGAGGACGCTGAGCTTGAGCGCCACGCGGCCGAAATCGACGGAATGATTGCCGACGAGGCAATGGACATCAGTATGCGGTCGGATATCGCCCTTGAAGAGAACGTCCACGAGCGCGGTCAAGCCGACCAAGGTCAAGGGGAAGTGCTTCCTGGAGGGAATCAGCACGCGAACGGCACTGGTCAGCCGGAAATGGATGCGAACGAAGAGATCATCACCGCGAGTCCTGGTAAGGACTGGGACTTTGGTGAAGGCATGAAGCATTACGAGCTGAGACCCCGGAAAGGACTTGACTACAAACAGTTTTTTATGGTCACGAGCATTATCCTTTTCGGATTCTGGGGATCAGCTCAGGGGACATCCGTAATGCAAGTTTGCTCGTATCCGGCAAGAAACCTACCTGTTTTTCCCTTACACAGCAAGCGTTTAGTAGGAGAACTTTTTTGTGAGGACGGAAAGTTCGTCGAGTACGCCCCAAGTGTTTGCCTACCTAGCGACAATCTCGTACCAGTAGTTGAGAAATCATGCTCCAAGGCCACTGTCTTCATTTTTCGCAAGGCTAACAAAGACCGATTTTGTCATGCCACTCTTAACTGCTTTGAGAGCAGCCAGCCTCACGTACAGATGATTGGGAACCACCTGGAATGCTCGTCGTGTGCGTGCCCCAATTGGGCTACCGACTGTGCTTTTGCGTCCCAAGAAGACATTTTAGCCGAAAACCTGCTTGAGTCCTATGATAAGCACGTGATTGTGGCCAACGTGACCCAGCAGCATGACCTAATGTCGCACATGCGCCCCAACGAGTGTCGCATAGGATCAGAGCCCATTACTGACGATAATCGTCATTGTACTAAAGCTGTATCGCTTAAATTAGGGCTAGTACAGCTTCCTGACGGCTCACAGTATTTTGTGGACGACTTACACATCCAAAAAAAGGAAATAATTTACGCCAAGGAAAAATGCCTTGGCTTTATGCGGACCAACTATTCTAGCTTGTCCAAGCGTTCCAAGAGAGATGCCGATTTTCCCACGTGTATCGATGCCAATAGCGACAGATGCAAAAAGGGAAGCACCAAGATGTGTTGGCATCCTCTAACCGAACTAGCTACGCTCGTGCTCAAGAATGCTTTGATGATACCCGTCCAAGCATGGGGAACTGTGTCCGCTACAGTTTTTCGACCCGGAAGTGAGTCCGAGACAAGCGACCTTGAGTGCAAACAGTGCGTTATCAAGTGCTTACCCGATGACATGTTTGCGGTAGAATGGAGCGCCCATGTGAGCCATGTGGAAATTTGCTCTGTTAATGGGTGTGAACCGCCAGTTGAAGCACATAATATTACCGGTGTTCGCCGAAAGTTTGCCACTAAGCATAGGATCCCCAGATTTGTGAAGGTTCAATGGTGGTTTGACGGTATTCTGGTAAAGAGTAACCATACTACTTGCCCTATTCCGAATCCTTGCAAGGACCTAAACTGTTATTTCTGCGCCGAATTTTTCAGATTACCCGAGTGCCACCCCCTCTTAACCTCCACGATAAGTTTAATTCTGCTATATCTTTTTTCATACATGATAGTCTCTATAATCCTATGCCTTTGCTATAAGCGGAACGTCTACGATGTCCGCAGGAGACAAGGAAGGAGGAGTCCACGCCAGGATGCTATAGCCCTAAGAGAGCTCCGATTCAGAGAATTCAGATCCGTACCCTTGGGGCGGGAGGAAGCGGGCTCCTTATTAACCCACCGTCGACAGCCATCCCTCCTCAGTGGACCTCCCCGCATGGCGGCTCTCGAATTTCACGCCCGATCGGATGCTTCCAGGTCCCCCAGCCCTAGTGCACCATTGCTCCCAGGAGGTTTAAGCCCCATCATCGAGGAAGTTTGGGACCATAGTGACCACCCTGTCTACCGATCTCAAGAGCTTCAAAGTGTTCCTTCCAGCCCACACTTAGAAAGTTCTGAAGAGGATATTTTCGTTGCTCCTACGAAGGTTATCAGGGATGAGGTCCGACGAATGAATGCTAATCTGGCAGCTATGAGCCTAAACAGCAATCATCAAGAGTTGGAACGTAGTCAGTCGACAGGGATCCTGAATGGCATCAAGAATATGGTGACTAGTCGTGCCACATTCTTGAGTATTATTCTCATCTGCCTTTGTGCAACAAGCAGTGAAGCTTGCTCGATAACTACGTCGCTGAAAGCGATCACCGAACAGTGTTATCAAACTAGTGACAGTACAATGAACTGTACCTTCCAGGAATCCCTCCAGCTGTCCTTCCAAAACAAGGGTCAGTCCAACTGTATTTTAATAGCTGACAATAGCGGGGTACCCTGGGGAAGTATGAAAATTTCCATTCCTGAAACCCACCTCGTCTGTAAGAAGAAGGTTCGATATTTTACCAGGGAGTACGAAATTAAGACCACCAGTAGCAGACGGTGTCTTTTGGCTGGGTCATGTCACTTTGGCTCATGCGGAAACACGTCCCTAAACGCCCATATCCCGGAGTTAGGACTAAGTAACGCCATGCCAGGATTAACTTTCTGCCGCGATAGTCCTGGATGTTGGGCCTCAGGGTGTTTCGTGTGCCAGCCAGCTTGTTTGTACTACCGAGTCCATGCGAATGCTATCAGTGAGGAAGTAGGCACCGTTTTTTCGTGCCCAGCATGGGAAACCGAGCTTGTCGCTAAGATTGAACTTTTCGTGGGTACACAGAAAACGGAACGGTCGGTCACCCTCCGGCTCGATACACCTCACGCGGACATTAATGGGCTCTCAATGACGCTAACTAGCCTCACTATGCCTCCCGCAACGTATCTAAACGATGAGTTCGTGACCGATGGGAAACGAGTTGCGTTCCTACCCAGATATGATCGACACTATGCGCCCCAGTGCCTCACTCCCGAACATGCAGTGACCTTTAACGAGACGTGCACCTTAGAGGCAGATATTTGTCAATGTCGATCTGCAAGCAATTTTGCCCACTGCAATTGCAAAGAGTTTAAGCCTATGCAGTTCCTAAAGTCGCACAAAAACCTTTTGCCAAAATGGGTAACGGGAGTGAGCCTAAAGCCAAAAAACGGAACTGTCTATTCCGAGACGAGCACTAGCAATGTACAGATTCAGCTGTCGCTAGATGGATTAATGCTTAAAACTAAAGTGGACAGAGCAGCGTGCAAGATTGATCCGTCACCTCTGGTCGGGTGTGGAGAATGTTCTGATGGAGCCGAGTTTGCATACGTTTGCGAAGCATCATTTGGGGAGGCACTCGGACATGTTTATTGTCCAAGCACGTCGTTTTCCGTGCATTGTACTGAAGAGAGAGTGACGAGAAGAACTTTGCTATCGCTACCTAGTGGTCGCATATCCGAAGAATGTTTTTTGGTGTGTCCACTATCTAATAGTTCATTTGTCCTCAGTGGAATGCTACATCTAGCACCGGCAATAGACCTAACTATGAATGTTTTAGTAAGCTCTAATATTTCCCAGCCCGAGGCAAGCCTTAGAGACTGGTTAATTGTTTTTAAGGACAACGTTTTTTCCCCAGTCCTAAGATTATATACCCTTTTCACACTTGCCGGATGCGTTGGAATTAGCATTGCAGGGACATTTTTCTTGGTAGTCGTATTGGGTAGATGTTCTTTATTTGTATTCTTACTTATCAATCTAGGTCTCTTGCTAATGAGCACATCGGTGGAAGGCGTCGTCACTGAATCGGTCGGCTCCGCAATCGTGCATGCGCTCATGGAAGAGCCCGACCTAGACAACTTCCGACCAAGGGCAACGTCTACTCCACTCGCGGTCCCACTCAGTGCGCATGACCCGGAAGAGCGGGACTCCCTCAACTCGACCGGTGATTTCGTGCGTGCGCTGAAGGAAGAATTCTACGCAAAGTACGGCGACAAGAATGAAGAAGCAGCGAACATCGCGTCAGAATTTGCAGCACCACTCTTACAGTACGCTCTTAACCAGATTGAGAAAAGTAGAGCTCGTGTGTTTGATAATGTTGCTACTTTGCCGAATGCTTCTCGTCCTGTCTCCCAGCCTTCCGTTGAGTCTCTGTCGATAGCTCCCACAGTTCCTGCTGTCTTGCTCCCAAAGCCCGTGCCTCTATTCTCGCTCAGGCCCCAGTTACCGCCGGCTTATTTCGGACCCAGTCGCCCTTTCTCAGGTTTTAGTGGGTGCCAGCTCTGGGGTCAGCAGCGCGGCTCGCTTCCCGCACCTAGAGTCTTCACTCACTCAGCGGTGCGCCCAACGTATAAATGCGCGCCGCGACCAGTAGCGCAGCCGGCAGGCGAACAGTTCACGGGCGGGTATCAAAAACAACAGCGAGCGCGTCGCCCCAATACGCACCGCCGCCCAAAGCCTAATCGCGCCCCGTTCCGCAAACCTTTTAGCGCGGGCATCGAGGCGCACCTCTCGGAAAAACCGAAGCGAGGGAAAGGGAATTCGCCGCTCGTTAAACAATATGGACAATTTTCCTACGCGTCGCTTAGTAGCGGCAAGCCCCATATGCGCTTAGACACTTTTATTTTAATGCGCACAAAATCGCGGGCCAAGGACTTTAACTCCCTCCTACGGTCCAAAAATGGGATTAAGCTCTTCCACCAGTTCCTCCAGGGAAAAACGGTCTTTAATGGGATCACCAAGGCTGAGTACAAAACTATAGCTCTCAGCCCAGTGTCCTCGTCCCAGTCCCCCAGCCCGCTAAAATCCCACATCAGTCTGTTTAAGCAGGTAAAAGGGGACCTCAGGATCCATATTGACCCACACCTCCCTACGGTCGTTTGCGAGGGTGGTAAGTGGCCAATAGAGACATATTACGTCCAGGACCCGTATTTCTAGGGAAATAGGGTAGCAACTTCGGGCGGGAGAATTTGTTGGGAATCATTAGCAGTTCTTAAGAGTTTCTAACGCATACATTTTTAACATTCAGCTTTTTCTCCTTAATCGGTTTTCGACCCTAATCCCGGGTGTTAGTTCAGATAGTCTCGTCCGATTAACAATTTCGTCGTCCGTTGTCTTTGGGTTCGCCGACGATCACCCGGAGATAAGTGGCGCTGAGTCGTCGCGACCCGGTTTTTCTGTTCTCGGAATTCCCACCCGAGGGACGGGCCCGCGGGAGCATAAAAAGGGAGTCTCGATGGTGTTAGCACCTCAGTTACGAGTCAGCTCCGACAGACTCTTAGCGCCTCAGGCAATACGCCTCGTCTCTCACTCTGTGCTCTGTCTCCGAATCTTCGTCTTAAAGGTATATGAGTTCGAAGCTTAACAGAAATAAAACCTTAACCTAAACGTAACGTGCCTTGCAGTAGCTTGAGAGTCATAATAGTTTACTGAGGTCTCCTAATTTCAACAGCCTTAAACCTTGTTGCAATTGTAGCTTAGTTAGTCGACTGTTCAGNGCGACAGGCTACATGTACTACTTTTCGAACGATTGCCATACCGAGTTTAGCGTTCCAGTACCAACAACCCACCAGTGTGGCACTCTTGTCAGGGCTTTGTAAGCTTATCATACGCCTTTCGGCCTATATACAGTTCAGGCCGGGAGTACCATATCGTGAACTGGGTTCACGAGGTGCTACGCTAATTTCTTTGCTACGTTCTTTCCCTGCGACGGTCCCTTGGTTCACTCGCTTGCGGGTGATCCTGGGCGAGCTGCGCCCTAGCCGCCGACTCCCGCCGCAGTCACCTCATTCAAACCGCAGACGGTCCATTTCTCCCGCGCGTGTGGGCGGCGACTTCTACTCCGCTTGCCGCACTTAACTCTCGCGGATCGACCCGTCGGCGTCAGTGTGCGGGGATGACCCGCCGGGGACGACACACTCTGTTGTCCCGGGTGGGGAGTCCCTTCGCCTTTTCGTCGGTGGTTGGAGGTTAGGAAACCAGCGACTGCACACTCTGCGGTCGCGGGGGACCTTCCTCCGACCCACATTTCACCTTCCCTTTTTCTGTGCCATTTAAATGCATTCGTATTTCTATGTCATAGGTTTAAATACCCAAATTTGAGGTTCGCTTCGAAGGAGGGAATAAACTCTACGTGCTTGCTTTCATTGGTGCGATCGACGACCACAACGAGAGGGCCCCTTCTACCACTTCCAACACTGAAGCTAGGCGGCGTAACCCGGGGAGCACTTGTGCTAGTGAGCTCCTAGCACGGCCAGCCTTCCGATATAGGCCTGCCGAGAACGGGGAGGCGTAGCTATCCTTCTTGTTCCCGACATAGCATTCAAAGCTAAATGTTTTCGAACTGTTCCTGCGTCTGTTCTAGGGCTTTGGTTTTCTGAGCCTGCCCATGGTACGTTCAGAATGCCGCTACAGACTAAACCAGAGAACATTGCTATTTACTTAGCCCCAAGCTTCGACACCGACGTTCATACGAAAGAATCCTTGTATCTTCCCGAAAGATCTTTCGGAAAGATCTTCACAATCTCTCGAACCAAACACCCCTCAGAACTGCGTCTTGCAGGGCCGGACTCACGAACCCGTCAATGCCGCAGCAAACACGCATTTGGCAATGATCTTAGCAAAACTCATAGTTCTAAGGAATTTAGCCTGCACACTCTCTCCTTTGCCTGAGCTAGGCGCAATAAACACTTACACTCGACTCATCAAAGCTTACGCTGCACGCCATCGACGCTGACACTAAATCATTAGAATTCTAGTTTTAGCATTGAATGGAATACAGGCCCAAAGTGATGTTAGTCAAAGAGCATTTTGCTGTCACTCAAACCGTCGTTGCTCAAAACGCATAGTTATTAAAAGTGCTGTGGCTAAATGTACTGGTACTCGCTAAGTTGGCAGCCTAAATGTTACACGCCAGAACCGGGCTACAAGCATAATGAACGTTTGAGAATACTGCATTACAATTAGGTGGTGAAAATGAACTTAGGTGCTGTCGTTGTAGGTCGGATAGCATTCATCGACGTCCGGCATGGATAAATTGGGAAGCTGTCAGCAGGTCCGCGTTCGGTGCCACTCAGCATCTAGCGAACCGCGTCGACGTTTGACCGCTTCTGGGGACGCAAGTACCAGCCCGAATGTCGTTGCCCGCACTCCGAAGCGTTAAGTTGTTCCTGAAGAACAGAGTTGGTTTCAGTTTCAGTTCCAGTCTTACCGAGAAGGGCGAGTCGAACCCCTCGAGGCCAATCTTTTGCAGTTCCAGCCATGCAGGTTTAAGTCGTATTCGCTCCATCCGTCGGCAGTCAGAAAGCCATCCCGTATCCATCCGTGAATTCTTCGCAGAATGCGAACTTTGTCGGGATAGAGCCGGCTGGCCCCTGAAATTGGACGGTGAAGTAGTCACGAACAGGGTTAAGGCATGGACGGCCTGGCCACTTACCAAGCGTGACTTTCACGCACGTCACAAACGGCCATCCAGGCGTCGTGGTCGGTTCCACTGTGCCGGATAGTGTCGCACGCCTTGATCTCTGCCTTGGCTCATGGAGACAGCGTCTGTAGAAGATGCATCTGAAGGAAAGATTGAAGCATTATATCACGGCCGTTGTTACCTGTACGACTCCGTTGTCAGCACCGTTCCAGTTAGGTGTTTGAATGTACTGCCAGTCCGCCCATGTTCGCAGGATGTTCCGCGCGAACTCTGCGCTTCGGACCTGAAAGTGCACGTTATTACGCAGGCAATCTAGCGTGCAGTATGATGTACCCTTATCAAAAGCATACTTGATAGTTCCCACTTGCGATCTCCAGTTGAAGAACCGCTCGTAGAAGACGATGCCCACCCGATCGTTGATCCACATTCGACGCTGTAATCCGGGTCGACCACGTCGGCGTCCGCGTCAAGCACCAGCATCCAGTCGGCGTTCACCAGGTAGAAGCGGCGCAGTGCTTCTTGAAGAAGACCTGAAAGTACTCGTCAAAAATTAATGAATAGCGGACGCGTACGTCGTCATGCTTGTAGTGCTGATTGACGCAAACATCGTGGTAAAGATCTATCAGCTTGAAAGCATAGTTCACGCCCTTCATGTAGCAGCCCAGCGACTT
>JNEY01003073.1:0-11375 GCA_020875895.1 Aphelenchus avenae
ACTGCGCTTAACGACTTTTGAGCTGACTATGGTCGATTCACACGTTTGACCAGTTTGTTAAGCGCGCCCACCAATGGGCGGTGCGAACGTCGACGGTCTTTAAGCGTTTGTGTTGACAGCGGGACGCCGTAGAACTCACTGTAGGCCTACGATTCATCTGCCTCGTGTATTTAGTCACTAGCCGTGCATTTAGACGCGTATAGAGAACCCACAGTCGAACATCCACGCACTCCAGCAATTGCTTTCAGTGCTCACATTCTTAGCAAGCATTGCAGCGGAGTATTGGGTTTATTACCCGTCCGGACACAAGAAAAGTGCGAACATAACGAACGAAAAAGTGCATTCGTTATGTTCGTTAGCTCATTAGCTGTAGTGCATCATCAGTGCATTAGCTCATTGGCATGAGGCCTAAGCCCGTTGGCGCATGTGCCCTAAAATTCGTTCTCCGGTTAAAGTGGACGAAGCGCGAGACGAAAGGGCTTGATTTTTCCGTAATTCGACCTTTTCCGAAACGCGTAAGACTACGCGGAGTTCCGCGGCGCTCGTCGCGTCTAAATAATTAATTCAAAGTGCGTCTTCTTTGAACGGAATTAGTTCCGGTTCCCAGTCACCCATTCGAGCATGCGGTCCGTTCATTTCGATTGTCTTTTATTCGCAGTTTTGTCTGCTTTCTGCCTTACATCGCTAGTGAACGGAAATGCCAAAAAGGCCAACGCGAAACCGAAGCCCAAGTGCGTCAGCTACACGAGCGTCCACGGCGACAACTGCTTCAAGGTCGTCACGGAATTCGGCCTGAATCGGACTTACTTCAAGGAGCTCAATCCAAAAGTCGACTGTCGACCTCTGAAGGTACGCATGAATTTTTAGCAGTATCGGTTCAAGAAATCCTTAAACACTAAAAGGAAATAATTTATAATCCCCGCTACCGCTCTAGTTTCGTAGAATTGGGCAGCCTCCAACAAGACATGTAAAATCCCAAGCCTCAGGGTTATCCTAAAAAAATTTTAAAAAATGCTATGGGCCGTCAAAGCCATGCGTGGATACTATAGCTATCGCGTATAGCATGCGTTAGACTTCCACTCGGGACCCTTTTGCCGGCCTCCCTGCCGTGCTGGGCATCCCGTGCCGTATTCCGTGCCGTGCTGGGCCAAAAATGTAGTGCCGTTTACACTAAAAACGGCACGGAACGGCAAAAAATCGGCATTTTATGGCCCCGTGCCGTACTCCGATCCACGGCACGGAACGTGGCACGGCGTACGTCACGGTACGGCCCCGAAGTCTAGCATGCGTCCCATAGGGGGGAGGAGGAGTTGGGTCTAAACGGTGGGTTTTCGCGTCTTGCATTCTATCCAGCTCGACCTGGCACTGGTGGCTCCTGAGCAGCCCTTGAACTTGACGCGTCCAAGGTCCCAAAAGCGGAAGTGCCGCGGTGCGCCGGCACGATCACCGTTTGGACCGGCTCTAGGGTTTCGCGGAATTGCCCCCAATCGGCCTTGCCGAACTGGTAGGCTTTAGTAGGCGTTCGTACACATCATGGGTTGTAGTGCCGTATAGGGGGCAAGGTTATTATGGGGGGGGGAAATATTATGGGGGGGGAGCAAAAATAACATGGGGGCAGAAAACTGAAATGGGAGGCATGATTTTCTAGGTATGATTCCTTGAAGGATATCTTATAGGATACATAAAGGAAAAGGTCGATTCTTGGTGCCGCAGGGTGGGACAAACACCATGCCTCCCATATTCTCATGCCCCCATGTTATTTTCTTGCCCCCATGGTATTTTTTGCCCCCCCCCCCCATAATACGGCACTACAACACATCATGCTCAGCTTTTTTTCTCCGGTCCGCATGCTTTCTCCTGAATTTGGTACGTTCTGCTTAGGAAGGCACCAAGCTGTGTGTGGGTCGGATTAACCCGCACGGACCGGACGACGAGGCCCGCGCATTGGAGCGGTTCCTCAGCGGCGACGACGACGCTTTGGACGGTCTCAAGGGCGAGCTGCAAGTGGAAGCGGGCAAGAAGCCCGGCCGGGAGAACACCATCGGGAAATTCATCGCGCACCAGCACTATGCAACGGCGAAGGCCGAGTCCAGAACGGCGAGAAATGACAACTAGCGAGTGTTTTCTGCTGTATTCGTCACACATTTAAAGGGTTTCAGTAAAGCGCTATTCAGATAGGTCAACCGCAAGCATGTTTGATGTGCCTGTAAGAAGGGCTTTTCGCCGCATAACTTCCTTCCCACCACGGGCGGCGATGGGAAGAAACTACATGCCCACGCAAGGTTTTAAAGTGTTCGAATTTGAACTGCAAAGGAAACGGAAACTATTGCACCTGCAGGCCAGAGCTGGGACCGAGACCAGGTCTCTGTCTCGGGAAACCGAGAGTCTCGCACCATTTTGGTGGTCTCGGTCTCGATCTCGGTCTCGGTCGAAAAACCGAGACTCTGAGATGGCGCTTCTAGGCGCCGCCCAGCGAAGATTTTTCACTGTATGGGAAATTTTTGACCAAATTTTTGCTGGTGTCGCCTGCGGCGGGCCTTATCCTACGGTATTCCGAGAGCCGCGGGCCATTTTGGTGGTCTCGGTCTCGGTCTTGGCCCCAGTTTGACTTTCGGAATCCCCCAGCCCTGCTGCAGACGAGGTGATAGTTCCGTGTCAATAGCCGTAGGGTGGTTTTCTTCGCAGGTGGTCAGTCACAACTGGCGCTCCTATTTGTGAGCTAGATATCCTTACTGACTTTGAAGAGACGTAAAAATACGTGTTCGGATTGCTGTTTCATGGGTCAGATGGCTCTAGAATCCGCTCAGTAGTCCTTTTAGCCTGAAAATCGTCGCAGAAATAGCCTTTAAAATGAGCTGGCACCAATTCATCATTCTCGCCACGACCATCATGTCGCTTTGCATGCAAATATATGTGATATTCGTCATCATCTGCAAGTCGCCTGGATCCATGTTGGAATATCGCTACTTTATATGCTTCGTTGCGGTAGGTCACTGACCGCTTACAGCGACTTTCTAGGTATACCTGGAGGGCCTAAAAAGGCACTAGTAGGGAACTACGATACGACGGTACCAAGCCTAAGCCTAAGCGTGCCGGTGCTAGTGTATGGGTAGGCTAGTCCTAGCCGGGGTAGGCTAGTCCTAAGCCCGTGTAGGCTAGACCTAAGCCGGTGTAGGCTAGTCCTAAGCCGTCGTAGGCGAGTCCTAAGCCGGGGTATGCTAGTCCTAAGCCTAGTTTAGCGGTGCTTTCACGAATCGTACCCTGGAGCCTAGATTCAATTCGTGAATTCAGTTTGTGAGTTCAATTCTTGAATTCACGAATCGTACTCTGGAGCCGTTTTCACGACGTACTCTGGAGCCGTTTTCACGAATTGAAATTCACGAATCGTATCCTGGAGTCGTTTTCACGAATTGATTTCACGAACTAAAATTTTACCTAGTACGGTACGGCCGTGCCGTATTTTAAGTTCAGTATAGGGGTGTCAGTACGGTACGGAGTGCGGTACGCGGGGCTTCGCGTGTAAGTCTACGACATGCCCTGACATGGGAATGCAAACGAAGGGAAACATGCTACTTCTGATCCTGAAAATCTCCGATTTCTGGTTGTCTCCCACGACAGGCGAAGTCAACATTTTTCTTACATCACTCGAAGCCTGGCGTGCTTTCGTTGACGTTTAGTCTGTCAAGTTTAGTTTTGGGATATGTTGCTGAATGTGTCTCTGGGCATCGTCATGGACCCCGATCTTATGTTCCCCGTGAAGGGCTCCATCGTGAACGGACTAATCAAATATGTTGGCCCGTCTGTCGCGGAATGGTCGGTTAGTTCGTGTGGAAAAAGAGGATTTTCCTGAACACTTTACTCAGTTTGGACTATCGGCGTTCTGCATTGCTTCCATCGTCTTTGGGCAAACCTATTACCTAGTATATCGGCTGACGGTTATTCCCCAGAACAATCGGTATCATGCGATGTTTGTGAGCAAGCGCGGCTACGTAGCAGGACACCTGGCTTCTTGGTCGTCGCCATTAGCGTCGGCTTTACGTCTTTCCATGCCATAGCCCGCTTCAGCGTAAGCGAGAAGGCGCAGAAACTTTGACTACCGAGGTTGTAGGATCGACCTGGACTTGTAGCCAAATATCCGCAGTCCATGGCACTTGTCCACGACGACGATGTCCTTGTGATAATCGACCGAAACAAGTGGACGCAGTGGGCGTTCGCATTCATCTTGGCCGGTGTGGTGGTGACGCAACTTCTGAGCATCGCCGCGGTTTTCGGTATTTTGAGGACGCTAAGGAAGAATGCGTCTAGCTTTACAGCAAAGACCTACCATCTCCACCGTCAGCTGACTATTCTACTTCTTGCACAGGTATAAGCCTAAGGATCTTCAGTGGTTTCGTAACATGCATCGAACGCACGATCATGTGCAACGGGCCTTCAAGTCGAAGCCCGGCCCGGCCCGCGGGCCGGCCCGGGGCGTTAGCCAGGGGCGTTAACCGGGTCGGGACTTCGTCCTGTGCAGAACTTTCTTTGTATTTCCACACTTATCATCCAAAGCTTAGTAACAAGATTACTGACTCCATGCGACTAGATCTTTCGTGTATCATAAGACACTTCAAGAATGGAACCCATAGGCCTTTCAGGTCCTTTTCGTATTACCAATATCCGCCGTCTTAAAAAAATTTTAAAAAAAATCAAATTAAATTATAAATTTTTAAAATTTCAGTATCGTTCTAACGTAGCCAGAATCGCGTTGTTTGAACGAGGCTGGCTAATATACTTTTCTTCCTGGCTTTACATTGACCAGAGGCACTTTTAGTGTCGGGTTCCCGGTGGTGGTTGCCGTCGTCGCAATGTTACTCCACTGGCAACTGACTGTCACATCAGGTCGACTTGGCATCGTCCTTATGACGTTGTACGGGCCAACGAACGTTTCCGTGACGTTGTTCTTCGTAACGCCGTATCGAAATTATGCGCAGGAAGTGCTGCTCAAACTGATTCCTGTGAAACTATTGGGAAACTGGCGCAAGAAGCCCGCGACTGCACCCGCACGCGTGGTATCGGCAACTGCAGCTGCTTTACAAACCTGTGAATCACGCGGTCACAGCGCAGAGTGTCGTAATCGCTTGATGTCGATTGACTTAGACATATGATGTCGGGTTGATTGATGTCGATTGGCTCACTGTCTGCTAGCAACAAAAAACGCGTTCGCACAGTCAACAAGGACACACACTCGAACGCAAAGAAGCTGAAAACGCTGCATCCGTATTGTTAGCAGAGTTCGAAATTGCATCAAGGCGGGGCACTACCGAACGTTTAGGCTGCTCTTCGAATGACGTGGAAAGTCTTGACCGAGCGAGCCAAGCGGTCCACTGATTAAATGAACAACGAGCGCAACGGAAAAGCAGTCCCACGCCCGATGGGAAAGTGTGGCCTGGCTTAAGACACGTTCCACTCAACCAAACTGTTAATAAACGTCATTCGGTTTTGCTCTTGTAAATTGTGCGCATTGGTGTCGATTCACGGCTAGGACCTCTGCTACTGCAGTAATGAAGCTGCCCGTAGAAGTTTCGCTCCACATTTTCGGCTACCTCGATCGCCAGACGCTCGGACGAGCCGTGGTGGCTAATCGGCGACTGAGTAGAATAGTCATTCGGCACAAGAAGGCACTCAATTTGCACAAGGTAATTTTGAAACAGAGTTCGACTCAGGGTTTCCGGATTTTGAAAAACTTCGCCCGCGCCCCGAGCCCCTCCCCCCCCCCTTCCGTACCAAAACTGTTGGCACTCGTCCCGGGCGAGGGGCGAGGTTGGTGGAATTTCGCCCTTTTTATAACGCAAATTCATGAAACTGAGTCATACTCTTGCTTGATTACATTCCTCGGCCTCGCCCGCGTTCAAAACCTTGTCCGCCATTTAAGACAACCTTCCCCTCGCCCTTCGCCCAGTATCCCAAAAAGAGCTCTCGACCTCACCCGGGCGGGGGCGAGGTGGGAATCCTGGTTCGACGCCGTCTCACTTCGAGCTTCCGTGTCGTCTTGGCACGTTTTCTATGTGTGCGGTGCGGGGTATATCAGTGAAGGGGAAAATTCGAAGCGAATCCTGTAGTAAGCCCGGCTTGCACACTATTCTTTCTTGCATTCTTTTAGATTCGAATTCCGCCGAAGCTGTCCGCTTTCTTGAAAGGCCTTGCATTCCTAGCGGCCACAACGCTTGTGTTGGTACCCACCGGTCAGTTGTACCAACAGTTTCGCGGCGACTCATGCTAGCTTTAAGGAGTTTGGTACGCAAAAAGGTCCACTCGAAGCCGACTGAGAGCCGCGGGACAGCTGCCCGAGAAGTTTCACGGAGCTAAACAAGTTCGACACTCGGCGATTCCAATTCTGTGTACGACGACGTGCGACTCGCAGATGCACTGTCGGGAGAATTGCTCCTTTAAGCATACGCTTCCGGACGAGCACGTAGCACGAATTACGAAGAGAAACTGCTTCGGCACAGGTAAAGGTTGCGCGACTAAGCGTCCAGGTCACAAGTGACCGAAGGACCCCTCACCCCCTTCTCGTCATGCTTTCCAAAACATCCAGCGAGCCGTGCGTACAATAGGGATCGGCATGACCCACCCGAGACGAGAACCGAGACCTAGGTTCTCGGTTCAGTACGGNGGGAATCCTGGTTCGACGCCGTCTCACTTCGAGCTTCCGTGTCGTCTTGGCACGTTTTCTATGTGTGCGGTGCGGGGTATATCAGTGAAGGGGAAAATTCGAAGCGAATCCTGTAGTAAGCCCGGCTTGCACACTATTCTTTCTTGCATTCTTTTAGATTCGAATTCCGCCGAAGCTGTCCGCTTTCTTGAAAGGCCTTGCATTCCTAGCGGCCACAACGCTTGTGTTGGTACCCACCGGTCAGTTGTACCAACAGTTTCACGGCGACTCATGCTAGCTTTAAGGAGTTTGGTACGCAAAAAGGTCCACTCGAAGCCGACTGAGAGCCGCGGGACAGCTGCCCGAGAAGTTTCACGGAGCTAAACAAGTTCGACACTCGGCGATTCCAATTCTGTGTACGACGACGTGCGACTCGCAGATGCACTGTCGGGAGAATTGCTCCTTTAAGCATACGCTTCCGGACGAGCACGTAGCACGAATTACGAAGAGAAACTGCTTCGGCACAGGTAAAGGTTGCGCGACTAAGCGTCCAGGTCACAAGTGACCGAAGGACCCCTCACCCCCTTCTCGTCATGCTTTCCAAAACATCCAGCGAGCCGTGCGTACAATAGGGATCGGCATGACCCACCCGAGACGAGAACCGAGACCTAGGTTCTCGGTTCAGTACGGAGTACGTTACGGTACGGCCGTACTATCGGTACGACTGCCGACCTTTAGTCCTGCGTGCATTTCCTGGTTTAGACGTACCACCTACGAATGCGTCGTCTGGGACTCACGTCGAATGGAACTGCTCCCTTGAGTACGCGGTGAACGCATCCAGAATCGACAGCGACAGGCGGAAACGTGACGCGGACGCAAAGCAAGGTATGATCATGATAAGCGCCGCTCTCGCTGTGCTCGCTCTAATGGACGTGGTACTCTTGCTTCGCACGGACAGCGCCATCGCCGACGCGTACACGGCCGCCACTAGGCGTCGGCGACGCAACAAAATTCGAAGGAAGCATGATCATTTGCGAAAATGTGTCATCGGTGTGGTCATAGGCGTCTTCGTTTACGCTGGGCTTTTCGGATCTGCAGCACTGCGTGGAATGACCTGTCAGTCGTTCCGGGATGTTGATGATGTGTTCGGCCCTCTTTTTCTTACCACACTTTTTATTCCTGCCATTTTCCTTGCGAGTTGTGCGTTCGTTTGCGATCCACAGTGGTACGGCATTTACACTTATTAGCGTCCATTACGCGTTTCCTACGTTCGAACTCATTAAATCAAGTGATGGCTGTTGTCTTTAACGCTCACAGACTCTTCTCAGACTCAGAGTGCTTGCGACGAAGCCTACTTTGGATATTGTTCATAGGAAGTTAAGTTTTACACGCATGCGATGACAAACTACGACACCTATACAGCAGTTCTCAAAGCGGTCGACTCCGTGGCCCGTTAAGAGCAGGCCAGCAAAAGGCCACGTTGCTCCCGTCGTGTCGTCGCTCATGCTGGACACGCTGGGCCCTCTATCCAAACAAGGGTAGGACTATGCCGGTTTGACAAGAAGCCTGACGACACGAGCCCGACTACTAATGATGACATTTGGGTTGACACTACGCGGACACAGACATTGCGGAAGTATCCGATTCCGCCCAGGTTCGAGGTCGGGATATCGGACACAGAAAATATTCTCAGCTACTGCGCCAAATGTCTCGGCAGGACGTTAGAGTAGCGTTCGCTACAAGGGTAGGCAAGCTCCCCCCCCCCCCCCGGTTACGGGATTCATGACGTGATAACGTCACGGATCACGGCTCTTAACATAATCACGGCTCGGGTCAAGGCTCTTTTAAGATCCCGTAACGTGAATCACGTCACGGATAACGTCACAGCTGCCTACCCTTAGTTCGCTCGAATGAGTCTGTTGGTGAACGGCTGCTTCGAGCTTCCGGCTCCAACCTCTAAGGAAAGGCGTTTTGAATCCGGATTTATGCACGGAGGTAAATGCCTACTCATGGTTTGTTTGCTAGAGACACGACGTAGGTTTACTCAGAAAACCTGTACATCTGCCACCCGGTTAGTGTCTTGACGATCAAAACTCCTTTTTGAAAACTCAAATGTCAACTCGAGACTATTAATCGAAAAGAGTTGTGTTAAACAACTGTTTGACAGTTTTGCCTGGACATGTGAAGCATGGTTGCCAACGGCTTTTAATGCCAACCTTCATATATTATGCGTTTCAATTTGCGTTATGCAACAACTGCCATCTGACCCGCTGGCAATTTGCTTGATGGCTGCAAAAGGGTATTTAAGCTTGCAAATATGAACGTGAACATTGGTAAGTAACGCCAAGGTAGCCATGCGGCTGCGTGCCAGTCGGTGTAGTTGTTTAAAAAAGCTATACTTTTACCTTATAAAAAAAGTTTTTTAGCACAAGAAAAACCTCCGAAGAATTCTCCCTGTAATCGAAAAAGATTCTGTCCCCTCGTTCGCGGTTCAACGAGCAAGTCTCCGGCTATTGCGCGACGACAGAAAGTCGGATGCCCATTAACTGTGCCAAACGTATATTTCACAGTGTCCCTTCTAATGCTTCGTTCAGAAAATTTGGTCGTTGGGCCCCCCATCGTCTTTTCGACAATGCTTTTAACGGAGTGATCCGAGTCAGACCCAACCCCACGTCCACAGATCATTGCGTAGCTTTTGGGCACAACATAACCTCGCTCAGCTCTCGAAAACGGTCGTGCGCTCGGCAAGATTTCGACTTAGACCACACTTTCTTGAATATTCGTCGAATTTCTGACTGTAAAGGTTTAGAGGGAGTCAGGGAACGCATCCTTTAGGGGAGACGGACTCGATGGCGGCCCGTGAGTCTGGACGCGTTTGGCTGCGGCTGTTCTGACTAGTGATCCCTCACTTCACCTATAACTGTTTTTAGGCAAGTCAACATGCATTATATTTCGACTATCCTGATCCTGCTGAGCATTGTCGCAGTAACCCCGGGTCATCCGTTGGACATTAGCCCAGGCATTCGTCTCTACGACCTTTACCGACGCGCCTCGATCCTTCTCCCGAAACGCGTGTCGGCCGTGACACTCGGCGGAATGGCGCCGCTCTACATGGGCCACCCCGAATATGAGGACGAGAACGGCGACGTCGTAACCTCTAGAACTAGGCGCTCAGCGGATACAGCGGGACATCACCGGGTACCTTCAGACGAGGACAGCTACGAAGACGTGGTCATCAGACGACCGAAGCGATCTCTTGGCAACGCTATGCAGCATTACGTTTTGTCTCGCTCAAGGCTTGTCCCAATTGAACTATAGTACTTTTTCCCACGGATGACCGCCTACGAAAGGGTCAGGGAGAATTCAATTTTATGGAAGAGAAATCGCTGCGCAGCCCTTATCCCTCCGCCTTGTACAGAGCCAGAAGCGGCACTAGCTAATTATTTTTCCGAACGGCTCTAACTATTTCTTAGCGCTCTGAAGCCGATAATGCTAGCAGCTACAGGTTTTCACAGTAGACAGTACTTAGTGACCCCGAGCCTAATCAGTGAGTCCACTCAAATGTTGAATTTTTAGCTGAGAACTTGCAGCGAATGGTCGTATCCTAAGCACGTGCTGACACGAGTGGTAGTGCGCGAACGTATTCATCACGACCAGTAAAAATAGCAGAGTAAATTGAGGTAAATTCAGACATTTCACAGTGATTCACGCGCTGTGGTAAGCTTGCTGATGACGTCCTCCACTAAGCGCCTCGCCGCCTTGTACTTCGCTTCGATCTTCTCGATCTTTTCGGCGTACTTCCGAAGCCAGCGACGATTCTCCGCACTCATTGATGTCCCATCAGACATCGCAGAGGCCCATATGACGCCGTCCCAGAAGCGTGCTTCTCCAGCAACGATGGCCGTCGATTTGGCTCCCAGTTTGTAGACCCGGCCGAAGCAGTGCTCAAGATTGCGCAGGCGATTGAACTCCTTCGGACGAGTGGGTTCAGGTGCTAAAATATCGTATGATGCGTCACCAATTCCGGCACCATTGGCGATCCAGCATTGCATGCGCTGTTTGGGTAAGTGATAAGTGCTGTGAAGTGAAATGAGTTCACCTAACTAGACTTTCGCTTGGCTTCAGCAAAAACATAATTTATCGGATTTTATAATGCTTCCTATTTTAACGATTGCTTCCGGAAGGCTCATATGCAAATTTCACTCCAAGCGATTATTCTGAAATGTGCTTACTTTTAAGCCGAACCGAATAGGTAGCGTCGGTTGCCGCAGCGCTCAAAGCGTCGTCCTCCTCGCTGAACGGGACGCTGAGATCTCTACCACAGGTTTCGCAGCTGCTGTCAGTGTCGGTGATCGGCGGCGTTCCTTCGAACGTAGCAGGGACGTTGCCTAGATTTTCGTCTCGCCGGAACGACGTAGGAAAACCGTTTTGCGAGCCCGAACCGTAATAGAAGGAGTACTCCGAGGAAGGCCGACCGTTTGACATGAAGGACGATTCCGGATCGAGCTGCGGTTCCATGTAGACCACATCATGGAAGAACGACGTTAGATGATCGAAGGTGCCGTTGCAGTCATCGTCGAGAGGCAGCTCGCTTTGAGAGCTGCGATCGGCTACGTCGTTTGCAGTAGAGCGCGCTTGGTTGGTTCTGAATATGGAGATGATTCTGTGCAACCATGTGGTCCATTTTGAAAGCCGGGGGATCTTGTTGGTTATAGGGGGGGGGGGGAAACTTTAGGGGTGG
>JNEY01003312.1:0-13657 GCA_020875895.1 Aphelenchus avenae
ACTGAGACATGGCGTACAGGCCCCTGATCGTTGGCGTTGATTATGCGCAGGGGACACTGGCTGCTTACCGGACGTTCTGATTGCTAACGCGAAGCCGTGTCCATATCTTGTGACTCCTTGCTTACCGAAAGCTTTCTACTTGCTCATAGTCGCATGGCCCTTTGCCCCTTATGGACCTTATGAAGCTCGCATTCCGTATTCCCTAACAAGTTGCGGAAATGGCTGCTTCCTTATTCGTTCTCCAAGTGTTTCGAATCACCGCAATGCCCCGTGGAACCGTCGCGGGAGCACGTTTCGGTTGATTTCTTCTTTATCGGTATCCGTGTGCTGGTTCCGATTTTACCCCCATTGTCTTGTAAATGCCACAACGTCTGCCAATGTCAAGTTAACACCGTTCGGTCCAGGATTAGCTTCATAGTACTTTGGCTCATCGCCAATTTTGAAATCCCATCGCTTAAAACGCAGCACCTGTGAACTACCGTATCGCTCCTTTTTTATGCGAACCGACGGGCGGGGGCAGCCTCGACGATTTCCCAGCATCTCGGCTTCTCTGTGTGCCCGGCGTTATCTGATTGTCGGCGGGCCCGTCTCTCTTCTCAAACAGCGCCGCTTCCCACTTCCGCCCGACTCTTGCTTTTTGCGAAAAGCGCCCGGCCGCAGCGCCTTCTCATTCCCAGCGTCGCGGCTGCGCCGCACTGCCGTACACCCCCCTTTGTCCGCGGCGGCCCGACATCTGGGAGCGCCTCATTGCGCAATGCGAAAACAACACCCGTGCACCCGGTCGTGACCTGCCGTACATGCCCTGCCGGACACCGAGAGGGCGGAGCTTTGAGTGTTCGGTGAGCAGCGCGGAGCGCATTTCGTTGGAAAACCCGCCCGAGGGGTGCGTTCTTAGAGGGAGGAAGCGCTTCCGGAGAAGGGACACATTGATGCCGACCCGATGGTATCTAGGGGTCGTCAGCTTCCCCCTTCCATATGCGGCACCGCCATCTTTTGTGGACCTTGTGGTCCGCGATTCGGCCCGTGCTGCGCCTTTGAGAGTGCCCGCTTACACCTGAGTGCTGCGGAAATTGCATGGGCAAACTTTTGAAAGTGTGCGATTACTCTGTGTGCAACGGATTCATAGCAAAATGCCCTTAGTTGTTAGGCAGTTGCTAAAATGGAAATTGAAAGTGTAGCTGTGTTTTGTCAATGTGCTGTGTAGCGTGTGATATAGTTGATTTTGTCTATGTTTCATCTCTATGATTCAGAAAAGCTCCCGATCGCTCCAACGATGTTTGCGTCCAACGCGTCCAAGTCTTACGCTGAGGCGGCGAAGTCACCGCCGTCGACGCTGAAGACCCCGAAGAAGGCCACCCAAGGGGTGTCGTCCAACAATGGAGGGCGCTCCGCGGTCCCGGCCCAATTGATCCCGCCACCAAACACGTAAGTAGTTTTCATGCGGTTGAGCGAGATAACATAACGGAGATTGTTGTAGTGCCTCCCACTATCCACCGGTCGACAGCCGCGTGGAGAAATCGGCGAAGAACCAATTTGCCGCCGGTGGAAACCAGCATCCTGGCGCTCGTCGAAGCGGTAGCCAGCAGACGGGCTCTCAGTACGAGCCCGGAACCAAACCGCCGCCCAACAAGAGGCCGACGTATTCCGCGCGTGTCTTCACGGCCAACAGGAAGGCCAATGACGCTCGTAAGTTTTAATACTGTCCTTATAACTGAGCCTGTTGCGTCAGCTTTTAGCTATACTGGAGGTTTTAGGCGACAACTCCGCTATGGCGCAGAAGACAACTGGCGCCGGGCAGTCGGATTCTGCCAATGGAAGTGTGCAACTGCGTAAGTGACACAACTCCAAACGCATGTGTGATTGTAGTGTTCTTTTCAGTGGACACAAGGCGAACCGCTGTCAACGAGGCAAAGGCCAAGAACACGGGCCGAGGAAGTACGACGAAGGCGGTCACCGTGGAGGCCGAAGCAAAGATGAGAGCAGCGGCTGCCGAGGCCGCGGCGTAGGTGAAGGCAGCCGAGGAGGAGGCCGCAGCGAAGGTGAAGGCCGATCGAGAAACGGATCTCGCTTTTCTCCGCTACATGCAAGAACATACAGCCGCTTTGCAGTGCCGCATTCGGACGCTCCACGTTGACTGGTCGATGTTTGAATTCGACGCCAAACTGTTCGACTTCATTGGCACCGAGCTCAAGCCGCGAGTCTATGAGGCCCAGCTGTTTCCTATCTGCCGGGACGCGCACATCGAGCGCGAGCTTCTGCTCTTCGCGCGCTCTTCGTTCTCCGACAAAATCAAACACGTGGAATATCATGTAAGTGCTTCTTTCCGAAACAACATAATAAAGTTGTTAGCACATGCATTACCGCATTCTGGCCTGTAATCTTTAGCTAAAAGATTCTCTACCCGCGCCTTCCGTCATCATCCCAGAACTGTTTCGCTCCGATGCGCTGGAGTCTTGCGCTATGAAAGTATGCGTCAACCCCAGCACGTGGCTCAACGACTTCGTAAAGGTATGCTTTCTGACAGCACAGATGCCGTTACCCAACTGTTTATACAACAGCTCATTTCAGGCTTTCGAAGCCCTCACACGCGGCTCCCCTGCCGTCCGCTCCGTCGTGGTCTTCCAGCCCAGCTTTGGCGTCGACTCGCTCCTGCGTCCTTCGGTGGAGCGATTCGGCCTGCCGCATGGTGATGACGTTCCGGTGCCGAAGTGCGCATTCGTGGATGAACGGTTTCGCGATCGTTGGGCTGCCCACGAGATCACGACAACCGTGCCCGCCACTGCCGAACGATTCGTCTTCTTGAATACCGGTGCGGCAAAGAAGTTGCAAGTGATGGCTTGGCAAATCGAAGAGGCCTTATGGTCCTGGAGCGCCGTGCACAATGCCTACCTGCTCGAAGTGAGCGACCTCTGATGCGCATATAAAATTTGGCGTTTGTTTCTTCCACCACCTGCACATTGTTGTGTCCATGTTTTCTCAAATAAAGTTGTTTACAATATCTGACCCATGCACTAACTACGACTACGACATTCTAAGTTCTACTAGCGATAACATATTCTATCGTATAGAGTCCATTAGTCCTTGGTTTTGACAGCGAATAAACCCCGCCCATGGAGTGTTTTCTCGGCGTTGGAGAAAACACCTATGGATATGGGACTCGCTGAGGCTTCCCCCTAGAGCGCTCGGGGTTCTTAGCCCCCTACAAATGCGGTATAGCGAACGATTACGGGCTGCATGGCCCACGATCCGGCTAGGACTGCGCATTTGAGAATGCCATATGGTTCTTTCCCTTTTGTGACGCTTTGTACTGAGGTACTTTGAAGTGTTGACCTTTCTCGCTTAGCACAAAAGTTATCATTACTTTGCCCATTGTTGTTCTATCGTGTTACACCGCGCGCGGCGTGCTTGCTCTGCGATAGAGAAAGTACCCGTTGTGAAGGTACCTTTTGAAGCCGCTCTACTAGATTCGAATGTCCTTAACAACACCCGCTGATGCACCCTGTCAACGGACACGGTTCTCAAGGGCCGAAACTCTAATCTTGCGCTGAGCCTTTCACGACGCTTTATGCGCGAGTTAGGTTGTGCTTTTGAAGAACGACTAGCGGCGCTAATTTCGGTTTCCGTTCACGGCACAAAAATCACTAGCATGTTGCCGCACTGATATCGCCACTGAACAACATGCGAGTGTCAGAGTCTAGTTCAGAAATCCACCGGAAAACCATGGTTATGGGTCTGCATCGCTGCTGGGATGTACCTCCAAAGCATAAGAACACATATCACTTTGCCTACTACAAGCAATACCATGTTACCGCCAGCGATGTGCTTTCTCGGCAATCGAGCCTTTAATTATCACACCTAGAGCTTCTCAATCCTCAAAAAAACCCGAACTTCATTAGCGTATAACGTTACTGGTTTTTTGCCACTTCACATTCACCCTACGCTTCTACCATCCTGCGAGCCCGCGGGACCTAGCCGCCGCTTATCTTACTCACACCGCTCCCGCTCCGCTCTTGACATCAAACCAACCGCGATCACAACAAAAACATTCGAGAGCGTGAAGATTCACACCTCGCGTTCGACAATCGTTTTACACTCTGGGCGTCGAGCGCAACTTCAGTCGAGCAGTTCTCCGTGGTCGGTGTCCGCTTGCTTGCACATGACAGTTCTTCGGTAGGCGCTAACTAGATCTCTACGCGACAGCGGCTTGCCGTTCTTTTCGTCGTAACTCGATGAGGTTCCGCGCTTATGCCGTGAGGCATGCAGCCCTCGAGTTGATTGCCCTCGGCGTGTCGGTCGTCTGGGATGGTCTTGATTGCTTAACGGACGCAATTGCGAATAGCCCACGGACACTACTATCGGCCGAAGTCGCTACGTTCCGTAAGTCTGCTGTTTACTTTGCACTATCCTCAAGCGGTTTTTACCAATGATTTAATTTAGGCTTCCGGCACCCGCTCGTCCAGAGTCCAGTCCGCCGGTTCCAACACCCGTATGTGACGCTCGCCAGGATTCCTTTCTCGCTAATTACCGCGGCTGTATGGACGGCTCTTGCGGATACTCTGGACGACTTGACTTCGCAGCTCCTCGCATATTCGCTCGTTGCTCCCGTCAAGCTCATTTCTGCAATGGCGCTTTCGCCGAGTCTCGTCGTCATGTTGAGCATCGCACTGATGAACACTGCGCCTACGCAACTGCAGAGAGTAAAAAAGCGTAAGTCGCCTACGAAGACATCCGGTGGAAGCTCAGACGGATCGCGTGCACAGAAGCGGCCTAAACCACAAGGGCATCCGGTTCCCGATCTGATCATTTTGTCGTCGGATAGCGAGGAGGAGTAAGCCATTGCTTGACCATTTCAATAATTCGAAAATGTTTTAGCATGTTCTACGGGCCGCGAACCGCCAACCAACTCATGTCTACTTCCACCGAATATTCACCCTGCTCCCCCGTCAGGCAGGAAACATCCACGGACGTCCAAGCGCCATCTTCGCATGCAGTCACGCAAAAAGCGGCTCAGGGCCGACCATTATCCGCACCGTGGCAGCCTCCCGAACCGAAGTGCTCAGAGGACATCGGCTCCGATTTCGACTTCCAAGATGTTGCAGTTCCCGAAGACGACGCGCACATTGGCGTCAAGCAGGCTGCTGGCCTTTGTGCACCTACTTCCACACATCTCACGCTCTCGGTTCCAAGCACTGTCGCCATTGCGGGCGCGGACTACATGCGGAACGAACTCATCACTTCGGAAGAGAATGCCGCCCCGGACGACTCGGAAGTCGCGCCGGCCCCGTCAGATAACGCGTAAGGTGCATAGTAAAGTCTAAGAAACCAACAAAGAGGTTTAGCATCGAGCGTCCTTCACCGGATACTCTCCGTGCAAGGAAACCGATCCTCTACAAGGGTTTTCGCTACTACTTGAAGACTGTTAATACAAAGATGTTCTGGTCCTGCGCAAGCCGTCGTTGGCAGTGTATCGCCGGGTTCATCTGTGACATAAACGGTGAAAACTTCGTAGACCGCCAGCCTAAACACAACCATTCCATCAAGGAAATGTAAGAAGCAGATCACTCATTTCATTAGGCAACGTGGGTATAGGCCAGACGCCGTCAAGCAGCCTACGGTTGCGGATGCACCTGCTACCTCACCACCATCGCTATCGGTTCCAAGCACTATCGCCATAGCGAAGACGGACAACATTCAGTACGAACTCGTCGCATCGGAAAAGAATGCCGCCCCGGACGACTCAGAAGACCCACCTGCTCAATCGCGAGATGCCTAGTAAAATCTAAGAAATCAACAATGAGGTTTAGCACCGAGCGTCCTTCACCAGAGGCTCTCTGTGCACGGAAACCGATTTTCTACAAGGGTTTTCGCTACAACTGCAACGTCGACAAGAACAAAAACATGTACTGGACGTGCACACGTCGTCGTTGCGCAATCAAGTGCCCCGCTCAGTTCCAATGTGACATAAACGGCGAAAACTTCTACGAGAGACGGCCAGACCACAACCATTCCATCGAGAATAGGTACGAATCACAGCAATCAATTCGTTTCGCAATATCGCTATAGGTCAACTACCATCGCCGCGTCTCGCCGATCGATTAACACGTGAGGTGTCTAGTTAAGTTTAAGAATTCATCAACGAGATTTAGCACCGAATTTCCTTTTCCCGAGGCTCTCCGCGCACGGAAGCCGATCGTCTACAAGGGTTTTCGCTATAACATCCAACACGTCGTAGAAGGCAAAAGGCTGTACTGGTGTTGCACACGTCGTTGCAACGGAGTCAAGTGCCCTGCTAAGTTCAGCTGCGACATTAGCGGCGAAAACTTCGACGACCGCCAGCTAAACCATAACCATTCCAGCGAGACAAGGTATGAAGCACAGCGCTCACAGTTTACCAGGCTATGTGGATGTAGGTCGGCCGCCGTCGAGCATGCTACGGATCAGGATGAACCTACTTCCGCACCACCACCTCTCTCGGTACCAAGCACTGGCGAGAATGCTGACACGAGCAATAACAGGACCCAACGTCCAGCGGCCGCCAAAGCAGCAGAGCGCACGAAGGAGATGATCCGCATGAACGATGACTCGTTGTCGGAGGACGGAGATCCCGAGTACGAAATGGAAGCATCTATCGGAGAGGACAAGTCGGAAGATGGCTTCGATGGCGACAACGGTCAACTTAGGGTGAGTATCTTCTTTTAACACAATTATACGTTACACCGAAAGTCTATGAGATTCTGTCTATTCTGAACGACTCCAAGAATAATTCGAAATGCGCGGCCCCGCCGCCAGTATGTTGCCTAACTAAAATAGCAACGTTTTGTAAAAAATTTAGAAAGCACTAGTCGCTTCGGAAGAGATTGCCGCCCCGGACGACTCAGAAGTCGCGCTAGCCCCGTCGGTTAACACGTAAGGTGACAAGTAACATGTCGGAATACTACAAAGAGGTTTAGCACCGAGCGTCCTTCACCGGATGTTCTCCGCGCAGGGAAGCCGATCCTCTACAAGGGCTTTCGCTATAACGTCCATCACGTCGTAGAGGGCAAAAAGATGTATTGGACGTGCTCACGTCGCTGCTGCGAACGCAATTGCATCGCCAAGTTCAAGTGCGACATAAACGGCGAAAATTTCGTCGATCAAGTGCCAGTCCACAATCATTCCGCTGAGATACCGTAAGTACGCAATAAAATCCGTCTAATAAGGTTAATTAAGGCGAAAGGACGGATCGGACGAAAACGCAGGGACGTCATACGGATTGCTAACAGCCGACTACAATGCACTCAATACAAAGTAAGCTTAATACTTAGCAAAACCAAAAGTAACTCGTTGCCTTAGAGTTCAAAGGAATACCCGAGATAGTTTCATCCGTCGCACCAACAAGAGGACTCCGGCTGCTAAACCCAAGGGCCACACAGCAGTCCCCACAACAGTCCGACGCATGAACAATCCTCGTCAAGTGATCACGGTTTCAACGGCACATTTTCGCTGTACAACATGTGGGTGCTGCATCGAAAAGGGACTGAAGGCTACACATCCCATGAACTGTATTCTTCGCATAAACCCGGAATTATCAAACTGCACACGCAGTACTACCTCAACCGGCTGCAAGATCGAACAGTGCACCTGCTGCGAAACAGAGTAAGTGGAATTCACGCGCTACCGATTGGGTAATGGTGGTTTAGAGGACGCATCGTCGACGACTCGTTCCGCGCGCCAACTCTTCTCAAGGCAATGCTAGCAGATGGCCCTCCTCTTAACATCATCGAGCATCCGGTTTTCAAGGACTTCAAGCAACTGGTTCGCACCATTCGGGCTGAAACCGTTGATCCCAAGAAAAAGCATCACGACGTCTACATTCAAGTTGAGTTCGATGGGGATCTCCGGGTTCTTTCCTTTCGGGAAACGATCGACGCATGCTTCTACGTCGGCGAAGCTTCTAACGCGGCCAAACGTGCAGCAAACCACTTCATCAATTCTACTGCCACAATTCCTTCCTTCACAACCAAGTCAATGGTAGGTTTTGTTTATGCATTTCGTACTCCAGTTTTTACTTTTAGACGTTCATTTCGAACCGAATCATGGAAGGACTGCATTCAGATGGTCGCAAAAAAGTCTTCCTTGTCCCGTTGACATTAGGGGGTAGCAACGGGCGGAACTTTCTCGGTCTCGGGAAAGACGTGGAAACACTCGTCATGCTCGTTTTGGGTGAGTTTCGCTTTGTCAATCACCACAACGCTTTCTTATTACAGGTCTGCCTACGTTGGTGAACAGCAAAGTGTCGGTGACGAGCAAGTTCGACGAACGCATTAAACCATTCTTCAAGCATGCCGACGTCATTGTGACAGCTCTTCTATACACGACATGGAACGAAGTCTTTTCACAAATGCGACTTCGCCATCCCCGCGTGTTCGAACTCACGAACATCAATTCCATGCGTGATGCAGTACGCTCTGGTATGGGATCTAAGTGCGGTCACAGTAATTATAGTAGAACACTTATAGCTAGCATCGGAGCTACCACTAGGCGTAGATTCGACGACGCAATCACCAGTCTTCAGGATCTCGCAGATCTTCCTCTGCAGCCACGCACTATCGCTCATATGGCGTCTACCGGTAACCTTTCACTTTTACCATGAACTATATTTCCAAGTATGCTTGTAGATAGTGAGCCTTCCCCAGCCGCAATCGACTTCCACGGCGTCCAACGCATCATCGAGTTTGCAGCTGCGAATGAGGAGGAAGTTCGAGATGTCATCTACGGCGTAGACGAATTCTTCGACGCCGCATGCGTCACTCGGTTCATTTGCAGTGCCACGCTGGCGTCGGGAAAGAAGGCCATCGTCGTCCACCCCGCTTACACGAACACCATGCTCACCGGGTTGGAGAAACCAGACGACACTTCACTAAAGGGGTCTTGCTTCAACTTCTCGGAAGACGCTGACATCGTTCTCATCCCCTTCAACAGCAGCACGCACGATGCGGATGACCAAGTGTACCACTGGGTGAGTCTAGATTCTATACTCCACTTGTGCAGCTAGAATCTTCTAGACATTGTTCATCGCCGATCGCGAGAGGAACGCGCTTATCGTCTACGACCCGTTAGGCAACACTTCACCATGCGAAATTGAGTTTCGCGTCGTCAGGTCGGTTCTCCAGGAGCTGTTCTACGACAACGACGAGGCACCATCCCAGAGCGACGACCTATGCGTTACAAACTGCAGCAACTTGAAGCAGAACCGACAGCAAGATGGTACAAGCTGCGGCCTGTATGTCAGCGAACTCGCGGCACACTACCTCTTCAGCGGCCATTCTCACTGTTTGCCAGCGACCATCACAAAGGAGCTACGCGCACACGCGCTGCGGACATTGAGGGACCTCGACGAAGCGTACTCATCTGCAACGGGTCTTTACTTCACGCCACGTGCTAAATGGTTGCATGGGTCTCGGTATTCTTACGAGAATCCTTCGTCACCGAGCACATCGCGAGACTCAGGAGTCTTCGTTGACGACGATCACGAGGTAAGCTCTCTCTCTCTCTGTCGCGCTAACACGGATTAGTACTTACGGACCCAATCACTGACTTGTTGATTGGAGACAAGCCCGCATCTGAGTGGCCGTCTCCGCATTGAATCACATTCCTTCAACAAAAAACATACGGTTCAGATCGACAGCAATCCAACGTCCCTTTATCAAAACAAAATGTCAACGAGTTCACCGGCTAGCGTTGATCTTCTCGAACGCATCAGTCGATGTATTGGAAGCCGTCGACAGAAGATCATCATGGAGAAACAAAGTCTTTCGTCGAAGATGAACCAGCCTGAGCCGCGCTACAGCTACAGCCACAACACGAGGCTTGCAGAGTGGAAACGAAACCGGGTAAACATAATTGCCCGCATCAAAGGACGGCTCGCGACCAACAGTACGCTACTCGGCGACCTCGAGACCACTCGCGTCATTCTCGGAGCTCTCTGGAGTTACTTTGCACCACGTGCGGACTACGACCGCTTCATGCAACTGAAGTCCACTGATACGAACAAGCCCATCCAAGAGGTCGCTCGTTTCTGGGCCAACGAAACCGACGAGGTTCGTTATTCTAATACCACTTAAAATAATGACCGCCGCCGTTTCTAGGTTAAGGCGGACGTCCATTCAATGTTCTTCGTGTCAGCTAGAGCATTGTTCACCGGGCAACCTGAACGAATGGACGAATGGTTGGCAGCCTTTGACTCAGTGCAAGCCGTCGACTCATTCTTTGCGCCATTTACCAGCGACTCTTCGTCGACTGCAAATGCGCATAGTCCCGAGTCTTCCATGGACGATCTCGACTATTCGTCAGAACAGCAATTTCAGTTTACCACTTAGTTCCTTCGCTCAGTTTGTTCTCCACGTCTCCTTCTACCGTATTCGAAAAATCATCCCATTNTGGCCCTCCTCTTAACATCATCGAGCATCCGGTTTTCAAGGACTTCAAGCAACTGGTTCGCACCATTCGGGCTGAAACCGTTGATCCCAAGAAAAAGCATCACGACGTCTACATTCAAGTTGAGTTCGATGGGGATCTCCGGGTTCTTTCCTTTCGGGAAACGATCGACGCATGCTTCTACGTCGGCGAAGCTTCTAACGCGGCCAAACGTGCAGCAAACCACTTCATCAATTCTACTGCCACAATTCCTTCCTTCACAACCAAGTCAATGGTAGGTTTTGTTTATGCATTTCGTACTCCAGTTTTTACTTTTAGACGTTCATTTCGAACCGAATCATGGAAGGACTGCATTCAGATGGTCGCAAAAAAGTCTTCCTTGTCCCGTTGACATTAGGGGGTAGCAACGGGCGGAACTTTCTCGGTCTCGGGAAAGACGTGGAAACACTCGTCATGCTCGTTTTGGGTGAGTTTCGCTTTGTCAATCACCACAACGCTTTCTTATTACAGGTCTGCCTACGTTGGTGAACAGCAAAGTGTCGGTGACGAGCAAGTTCGACGAACGCATTAAACCATTCTTCAAGCATGCCGACGTCATTGTGACAGCTCTTCTATACACGACATGGAACGAAGTCTTTTCACAAATGCGACTTCGCCATCCCCGCGTGTTCGAACTCACGAACATCAATTCCATGCGTGATGCAGTACGCTCTGGTATGGGATCTAAGTGCGGTCACAGTAATTATAGTAGAACACTTATAGCTAGCATCGGAGCTACCACTAGGCGTAGATTCGACGACGCAATCACCAGTCTTCAGGATCTCGCAGATCTTCCTCTGCAGCCACGCACTATCGCTCATATGGCGTCTACCGGTAACCTTTCACTTTTACCATGAACTATATTTCCAAGTATGCTTGTAGATAGTGAGCCTTCCCCAGCCGCAATCGACTTCCACGGCGTCCAACGCATCATCGAGTTTGCAGCTGCGAATGAGGAGGAAGTTCGAGATGTCATCTACGGCGTAGACGAATTCTTCGACGCCGCATGCGTCACTCGGTTCATTTGCAGTGCCACGCTGGCGTCGGGAAAGAAGGCCATCGTCGTCCACCCCGCTTACACGAACACCATGCTCACCGGGTTGGAGAAACCAGACGACACTTCACTAAAGGGGTCTTGCTTCAACTTCTCGGAAGACGCTGACATCGTTCTCATCCCCTTCAACAGCAGCACGCACGATGCGGATGACCAAGTGTACCACTGGGTGAGTCTAGATTCTATACTCCACTTGTGCAGCTAGAATCTTCTAGACATTGTTCATCGCCGATCGCGAGAGGAACGCGCTTATCGTCTACGACCCGTTAGGCAACACTTCACCATGCGAAATTGAGTTTCGCGTCGTCAGGTCGGTTCTCCAGGAGCTGTTCTACGACAACGACGAGGCACCATCCCAGAGCGACGACCTATGCGTTACAAACTGCAGCAACTTGAAGCAGAACCGACAGCAAGATGGTACAAGCTGCGGCCTGTATGTCAGCGAACTCGCGGCACACTACCTCTTCAGCGGCCATTCTCACTGTTTGCCAGCGACCATCACAAAGGAGCTACGCGCACACGCGCTGCGGACATTGAGGGACCTCGACGAAGCGTACTCATCTGCAACGGGTCTTTACTTCACGCCACGTGCTAAATGGTTGCATGGGTCTCGGTATTCTTACGAGAATCCTTCGTCACCGAGCACATCGCGAGACTCAGGAGTCTTCGTTGACGACGATCACGAGGTAAGCTCTCTCTCTCTCTGTCGCGCTAACACGGATTAGTACTTACGGACCCAATCACTGACTTGTTGATTGGAGACAAGCCCGCATCTGAGTGGCCGTCTCCGCATTGAATCACATTCCTTCAACAAAAAACATACGGTTCAGATCGACAGCAATCCAACGTCCCTTTATCAAAACAAAATGTCAACGAGTTCACCGGCTAGCGTTGATCTTCTCGAACGCATCAGTCGATGTATTGGAAGCCGTCGACAGAAGATCATCATGGAGAAACAAAGTCTTTCGTCGAAGATGAACCAGCCTGAGCCGCGCTACAGCTACAGCCACAACACGAGGCTTGCAGAGTGGAAACGAAACCGGGTAAACATAATTGCCCGCATCAAAGGACGGCTCGCGACCAACAGTACGCTACTCGGCGACCTCGAGACCACTCGCGTCATTCTCGGAGCTCTCTGGAGTTACTTTGCACCACGTGCGGACTACGACCGCTTCATGCAACTGAAGTCCACTGATACGAACAAGCCCATCCAAGAGGTCGCTCGTTTCTGGGCCAACGAAACCGACGAGGTTCGTTATTCTAATACCACTTAAAATAATGACCGCCGCCGTTTCTAGGTTAAGGCGGACGTCCATTCAATGTTCTTCGTGTCAGCTAGAGCATTGTTCACCGGGCAACCTGAACGAATGGACGAATGGTTGGCAGCCTTTGACTCAGTGCAAGCCGTCGACTCATTCTTTGCGCCATTTACCAGCGACTCTTCGTCGACTGCAAATGCGCATAGTCCCGAGTCTTCCATGGACGATCTCGACTATTCGTCAGAACAGCAATTTCAGTTTACCACTTAGTTCCTTCGCTCAGTTTGTTCTCCACGTCTCCTTCTACCGTATTCGAAAAATCATCCCATTTCAGATTTAATCAACATTCTGGTTTCAGTAATAAAGTTTGTCTTCTCTTCCTCTATTTCGCTTCACTTTCATTCCCGTCGCCTCTCTATCCCCTATGACCTACCTTTGCCCCCGTTTCAATCGGTATTTAGTTGGTTAATATTGTTCCGGTTAATAAGTATGTTTATGCCCACCGCTTTAACTTGACGCATGCAGTGTAAAATGCTGCTCTTGATCCTGATTTGTCGATTGTTTAATTCGACGGTATAATAAAAACGCGTGATCGATGCCATGATAGCAAAACGAGCATAGAGGGTACACAGAACACCTCCCTTCACTTCAACCCATTGTACTTACCACTGCTAGTAGAATGCACAATAGTACCTATTGTTTTGCCCTACAAACAACATAATTAGGCTCCATACAACTGGGACGAATACAAATGGGCACCATGGGATAGTTACAACTGGGCACAACGACAGCTACAACTGAGCACCGCTATAACTGGGCAGAGCTACAAATAGGCACAGTGATAACTGGGCACCAGCTGCACATTCGCCCGGCTTAGGAACAGTCACTC
>JNEY01003359.1:0-11701 GCA_020875895.1 Aphelenchus avenae
GTTCGTTTAGAGTTTCAAAGAGCTCTCCCATCTGTCCATCATAACTATGTGCCCATATGAAGATCCCTCTGCATGCTCGGCGATGAACGCGAACTTGTAAGTTGGGTAGAAATGGGCAAACAACGCTCTGTGCCGTGGGCCGTGCCGTAAGAATCATGCCTTTCACAGCCGGACGGTTAAAATCGACGGCAAAAGCGCAATTTTTGGCTCCGTTTGCCGTGCATCTCGGCAAAGCGATACGCCAAGGTTCACAGCAAAGTGCATTACATCTAATTTCTGCGATTACCTTCAGAGGAAGTCGTAAATATAACCGGGGGCTTCACGGCCAAGTGCTGGGTTAAAGACCGAAAATTTGCGTTATGAACTCGTTGGTATCCGTCTGATGTCCTTGGGTGACATCGATTTTAGAACGAACGTGGTCAGCTTAGTTCATCTGGACCGCGGCCGCTTTCACGCACACGTGAATCGGAATAACGTTGACGAAGCCTGCGTACCAGTTCGAACCGTGGCTGGAATTCGCTTCCTGTTCTGTCAAAATTTGAAACTTCCGACTGCCTTCGGTCATCGCATACCATCAGTAACGCCCAGTCCACTGAACGTTTCTTTAACAATTTGGTAAAGAGTTAAAGTCCGTGAAGTCAATAAATCATTCGTTGTTCGTGTTGCGAGTAGCCGACAGTCGGGTGACGCAGGCGCCGGTAGACGGTAGTTATTTGTGGCTGCGATCTCCTCTAGCTTATTCCTCGCTTTGCTAGTAGTGCTAGTAGTAGTAGTAAGACTTGTGCAAGTCGTAGGGCGATTGACGGCGTCCCTCTTCGGGCAGAGTTTGCCAAGTGCAATCAAGCTCGGCAAAGGGGCTGACAACTGCCAAGCATACGTACTAAGTCCGAGAAAATAGTCTGCAGGAAATTACCTCTGCAGCGATATCACCCGGAGATCGAACACACCTTGCAACGCGACTTATTCGCTCCAACCGACAACGGTGCAGTACGCGTCGGGAGTTCCGTGTGATTTTCAAATGCCCTGGAAAAGTTGTCGCAATGTAGGCGCGTGGGTGTACTCTCGTTGCAGGCAGGTTATTTTCGCAGACTATACTTGCAGGACGACGACATATGTGACAGTCTCCATATGACTGGGCACATCCGTCTCGGAACGATCAAAATAATCAATAATAATCAAATAAAAGTAATGAACGATGTAAGTAACCATTTCAGCAGTCTAAAAGAGTGATGTAGGGCGCAGTGGGGCCGGCAACAGGTAGGTAATCATAGCGAACTGCTCTCCGAACCGATTGCATGGAACATAACTACGTGCAACGGGCCTTCCAGTCGAAGCCCGGCCTGGGCCGCGTGCCGCTGCCCAGAAACAGGCAGAAAAAATTCCGTTGAGGTTCGGATTTTTCCCTTTTTAACAGAGGTAAAGGGTGATACGGCAACAACGCTTTTTAGCTTGTATTCGCAAAAATTTCTCCAAAAATATGTAAGTTCTGGTCCAGCTCTGTGAGAGCCACCATCTCAAGAACCCGTCTGCAAGACCAAGAACAGTCCTACGCGCATGCATATAATAGAACTGAGCAATCCGTTTTTTTAAGTTGGTCGATTTGCTGTCGGACACGCAACAATGTAATCAGCACACGCTGCCATGCAGTAACGCAGCCACCGATATGGGTAAATGACTTTATTGGGCTCTTCAAGTCTGTCAGTTTACTCAGAAATGCGTCATAACGACAATGAGAACATGTGGTGGACCGCTTTTGACGAGGAAATAGCGGAAGAAGCCACCCAAGCCGACAACCGGCAGATGTGCCTGGCTTAACGTCGTCGAATCGCTTTCTCTCGCTTTAACCATATCCAGTAGACATTCGCGTGTAGCTTGTGCAGTTCCAACGAGACGCGCATCCCGTTTTTCCGTGGTAGTCTGTACGTATCGTACCACCCGACGTCTCGGTACCGCTCGTAGGTGGCCAGACCAAGAGTTTTCTGCTTCCTAACTTCCAGCTTGATAGAGAGGCTGATTTCGTTGGCGTTTTTAGAGTGATTAGAAGCCATCTAGAACAGTAAAGGTTGTCAACGAGATGAGAACCTGTTTCTTTTACGTTTTCACTTGTTCTAGGGATACCCAAACCTTGAGGGTAGCTAATCCGCGAATTCGTTTCCGTCTAGTGGGTTATGTCCGCCAGAAGAGCGTCACTTACAACCGTCAACCCTTTCCACTCCCCTCTACGAGATTAGATGTTCCCGTGTTTTCTCTTATTTCTCGCCCTCCCTAGTTGCCCCCCCCCTCTAATCCCCCACACCAACTTCCCTGGTAGCCGCAGTGGTGGAGGACCTCTAATCTAAGGCCACAATCGAATAGCTAATATTAAACGTTTGAAGACGCGGGGCGAGTCTTCTAGACGAGGAAAAAATGCTACAGTTCTGCAGTTTCAATAAAGGCAATCGAAAATTAAGTCCCGATCCCGATTGGGTAATAAAGAAGAATCGGTAAATGGTCATGGCCTGACCGTTAGAAATGTTCAGTACTCACCTGCAACAGGCGTTTGCAAAAGTTCTTCGAAGCCGTGATCGCTGGCGACAGTGACAGTGACACTTTTCGGTTAGTCTCTTGGCGCAAGAACGCGAAGACTGCGTCCTCAGTAACCGTGTTGACTCCCGGTACACAGAAAGAGGTACTAATATGCACATAGCGGACCCCTTTCGCGCGACAGTCGTCCAATAAGGCGTCCGTAATGAAGCCAGCGTGAAGCTCGTAAGCGTCGACACAAAGAGCCGTCAATGAGGCGAAGGCGGTAACGCATCGCAAAAGCGAGCCTGGTTCCATGCGAGAGAAGCCACATGCTTCATAACCAATTTCCAGTTTCCACAGGCGCACTGTGTTAGCGACTTGAGACAGCATCTAGGAGACGGTTTGCAACCATAATCTACGAGGCAATCGCGTGCATCCGGGTTACGTTCCGGTCAAACACTGTTAGCCGAAAGTCTTGAACATCTTTCTCTTGAACTTTTAAGTTTTCTCAGTTCTACCACATTTTTGTTCCAGTCTATTGCCATATTTAAGTTTCAGTTTTTATTCCCGCCGCTGGGGTTTTTCGAAACCGTCAATCAGGATGGGATGTTGGCCTGTTGCGTTATGAACTTACGCTGAAGAACTCCGACTCAAAGTCGACTCCCCCTACGAAAATAGATCCTACAATCGCGGATCGGATCAGGCCCTTCAAGCGACTAGGACCTACTATAGTACTAGAAGAACTCTAGCGGTAGCAAATTCGAACCTTTGAGGCTTGTGAAAACGTCTTAAACAGTTTGGACGAGCACACCTGGCACTTTCATGCAAACTATTTCGATAATACGTGTTTTACGGTGCTTCGCGATGTCCTAACGATCTAGAGATGCACAAATGCGTCCAAGGCAAAGACTGTGCACCTCAGTGAATACATGACCGGGACGAACACACCAGCGTTCAGTCAACAGCGCAGCGTTCGTTTGCACTTCGCTTGCGATGGCGTGCATTCGCACGCAGCCGCCAGAGGGATGCGACTGTCCCGGCAACCTTCGCCACTGTACGCCTGGAAGCTCATTCAATCGGAACTATGCAGGATGTCGGACAGAATTCGTCGCTGCAACATGGACGATGGTTTTCGCTTAGTCTGTCCGGTACTGCTGTTCAAGCGACAATTTTGACCCTAAATGAGCTCGCGCCAACCATGCTGCTTTCGTTATCCAGCTGACTTTGTTTTCAGCTCTTCGTCCTTTCGAGTTTCCCGGGACAAGAATGTTTATTTAATGTCTGTAACGTAACACTTCCGTCCCGTTTTCGACGTCGGCTGGCACCGCAGAGCTCGCTATCGAGCCAAATGAACTTTTGGAGTGTGCGGAAGCGACGCTCGAACCCTGCACGGACGCTGTCATGAATTGTTCTACGGCTCTAGTTGCTGTCTTTGTGTTAGTGGTTACTGCAGCTCAAGGTAAGTAACCAAAACTTCGGGTTCACACAGTATTTTCATTTTCGCTGTAACGTAAAATTGCCTGAACTGTATTTTTGGCTTATTTACGGCATGTACTTCGCCCGTGACTAACTACTGAAATGATGGATAGAGATTCAAAGCAGTAAATACGCCATGGCGAGCAATAGCACGCTCAAAAATAAGTCCAGCGTATTTATCTCAACATTCTTTTAGGTTCCGAACGGATTCGGACGCCCTCCATTATCCCGGTTGACCAAGGGGAACGGTTGCTCTCCAGCGTGTCCGACGAACTCATTCTTCTCTTTACCGGCGACACGCAATACCACTTCCCTTGCACCCTGAACAACGGACCATGCAAGGAAAGAAGTCGGGAATGTCGAGAGCGAAACGGACTAAAATATGTACGTCTTTAGCTCATGGTGTTCTAAAATGCTAAGACTGTTATCTTCCTTCATCGCCGCTTCAGAACCTCCACAAACGGAACTCTACCGGCCTTACGAGGGCTCAGGTCCAAGCCCACGAGCAGGAGTGCATTCGCATCGAGGGCGACTTCGCCAATGAGGTCCAACGAAAGAGCATCTTCGACTTGAACCGGAAGCTGGCTAATAAGCCGAAGGGACTGATAATCAATGGCGATTTGACGGACTTTGGTCATGCCTACCAGCTCAATTTGTTCAATGTAGGCATCAGTCAGCTACGGACAGACCATCAGTTTAAGGTCACCTTAGTGCCGTTTCGGTGAGTGCCGACCAGAGCTGAGTTAGCCCGGCGCCGGGCCGATTCCAAAATGCAAAAAAACGTCTTCGATGCATAATCGATGTCCGATTCCGATTGTAAGACGTACGGGCAAGCTTTTTTATGCAAAGCATACTAAGCACAGTTAAAGATTACTCAAAAGAACGTCCCAAGTCAGTGCCTCCCACATCGTATCTGCTGTAATGTTAAGTGATCGCTAAGCGCAGTTTGCGCCCGAGGAAGCTTTCGATACCAATCGATCGTCTTTCGAACTGGTTCCCAGCGTCGGTAGCGATTCTGGAAATGGCCGATATTCGACGCCGACTAAGTCCAGCTCTGGTACTGAAAGTGTCTCTTAGACTGAATGGTTGACGCTACCCATTCCCGTGTACGTCGGCCTCGGTAACCACGACTACGAGAACAATGTGGACGACTGCGTGGCCAACCAGTGCGCCAACAACATGCTCTACTGGTATGTTTTCCAGAATTTAATCCGAAATCCCCCCACGGCTAACCGGAGATGTTTAGGTTCACACGACAGTACGCGAAAGAGAAGAACCTAATTCTGGACGTCACTCGATCGACGCTCGTCTGGAAGACCACCTACAAGGGAAGCCTGGCCTACTCGAAGGACATCTGCTCTCACAATAGTATGATTCAAATAAGGACCATCCCTATGTAGAATAAGGAACGTTGAAAACATCTAACTCACCAAAGCTTAATGAAGACCATTCCACGGGGCTCGCTTCAGACACCAACTGCGTCCACGTCGTCCAGCTGCACAATCGACCGGACTACGCAGTGGCCATCTCGTCGGCGTCGCACTGGCAGATTCATGGTTCCTTCCAGTGGCTCTTGGCTGACATGGAGGCTGCGAAGAACCACACTTGGCCCATTCTGATCAATCTGCACAACCACAACGGGAATGTCGCGCGGCGACTGAAGACGACGCTGGAGCAGTGGTAACCATGGCTGGGCGCCCCTCATGTCCGAATCCGTTCTAAAAGCTAAAACTGATTCCGGTTAAACACAATGGATATTCGATGCTGATTCCGATTCGCGTCCCGCCCTGTGGTTAGCCCTCGTTTCCGCAACCCTTTCACGGCCTTCGTGGAGCAGCCTCACGGGACTGTTAAGGATGTCGAACGAGGAAAACAAGCAGGTCCTTCGTCGCGTCATGGTTCTTTACGCTCACTGGCACGAGAACCACTCAGTGGAGACACTATGCGTCGGAGGCGTCAGCGTGCCCCACGTCTTCGTCGGCTCGGTGCCCAACAACAGGTACATTTGTTTTCGCTACGGTCAGCCAGAACATTTTCTTCTCAAACTTGTTGAGATTGAGCATGTTCTTATTTAAAAACCATTGCGTTTCAGGTACACCGCCATGAAATTCGGCGGTGACTCGGTTGAGATGTTCTTGCTTCAAGCCAATCCGAACGCAACAACGAGCATCATCGAGACCTTCCATTTCACTTGGAAGCCGTGCTAATTCTGTCCTTCTCCTCGTACTCGTCCACATTTCATTGTTCGCTTGAATTTGATCATTGAAGCGTTGTTGTCCGCCGAATGAACGGAAGGTAATAAAATAAAATTTGTGCGAAAAACACCTAACGCGGCTGATTGGAGTTTCTCGCGCCTCTCGCGGGTGAATCACTTGGTATTTTCCGTCAAGCTGTGTCGTCGGTATTCGCATCCTGTTTTCCTTCATTGCGTCGATGAAACTCAGAGGGACGCTAAGGCTGCTGGAATGAGAAAGTAAGCTGCTTGCGTATGGCGCCAGCTGATGCTTTACGCGCACAAGTCAAAACTATAGCGACCTATTATTTCGCCTTATGCGACGGCCTTGGGCTTTTATGGGATACTTGTTTAAGGCCTAATTTGAGCTGTCATTTAAAAAATTACAGGGAAGAGGTTCAAGCAAAACTGTCCTAACAAGTAAAATAAAAACCACATCATAACGCTTAAAGTACATAAAGACAGGCTGTCATATGTCGATTATGCGGAGCCAGTCCCATGAACAGGCCTGTAGACCCCCATGCACCCATGCATGCTGCTTCCTCCCCCTCCCTCCTCCCGAAACCGACTAGTACCAGGTACTCACGGCTTGCGTTATAACGGTGCGCATTCAGACGATCGTCCCTGCCGTCCGACGTTTGGGTAGACATATTCGTGGACCTTAGCCGCGAGCAGCTTGATACAGCATCGATCACTTGCAACATTTTCCGGTTTATCGTTAGCAAACGCCTTGCTATCCGCTGTTTGCGGCACCACGAAGAAGTCCACATTCGAGCTTACGATTCGGATGCCCACCTTCTAACAGCGACAATCACTTCTGCGCGTGGGCCCGCAAAGTACATCGATAAACAACACGACATCGCGGAGTTCCTGATCACTAGACTCAAGAACTGCTACATCGAGACCTTCCGAGTGGAGTACACGCATTGGCTACCGTCGCTCATATCTGAGGTAGGCTTTGCTACGTTAAATCGTACAAGACGGCTCGTCCGGTGCTGTAGAGCCGTGGATACCTACAGGCTCGGACTAAAAACCGTACTAAGCGCCGTATGCCCGTAAGCGTAACCGCCCTGAGCGAAAACCCGTAAAAGTTGAATGTTTGCGTCTCCCAATACGGCTCTGTGTTTGGCTCAAATACGGCTTTAGTACGACGCTGCCGTTCAATTGATGACCACGCTTTAGCTAGCCTACAATTTCGACAAGACCGTATACGTCGGTAAGCTTCATTTCTCGAACTCTCGCCTGCACGAGCTGCCTACAATGGCGTTGCTTGCCTTCGTCAGTCGCCTAGCGTCGATCAGCGCAGTACACTTCGATGATCCGCTAGACGCAGAGCAACTGTCGAATGAGCTCCTCGCTGTTTGCTCGAAGAAGGGCGATGAGGAGCTACGCTCCAAGTCTTACCCGTCGGTGGGCACTGCATGGAGTCCGCTACACAAGCTGAACGAAGACGGCATCATCGCATTTTTCTTCGGGAACAGCGACCCGACGACGCCGAAGTGTTTGGCGGTTGGAAGCGTAGCACTCGGGCCCCACTTTATCAATCGACTTGTCGAGGTAGGACAGACAGCTAGCTAAGCGGAAGGCTTCGATCTGACAGGGGCGCATGCAGGGCAGGGGGAACAAGCCACATTTCCAAAGTACGAATATTCTAGTTTTGTAAATTTAATGCAGAAAACACGTTTCCATCCTGGTCCGAAGCTGTTACGAAGGAAACGCCGCAGAAAATGTCAACGATTTTTTCCTGTTGTAAAGCTTTCCCACTGAAAGGTTTGCTTCTAGCCGGTGATCTTTTACAGCTTTCACCCGCTCTCGATCGCAAGGAGTTCGTTTCCGTTCGAATTCGAGAGACCCCACTTCTCCAATTCTCGCCACTGCGTTGTTCTTCCAGTCCCCTTCTAGTGGCTTGTTTAGATGCACGAATTCAGTCGCGTTGGAGCGAACATCAGTCTTGACGTGACCCAGCAGTATTACCGTTTTGAAGTCACTCGGTGGAAACGATACCTGACATACGTGCCACCCGAAGGCGGCTCCATTTTCGACTTCCCAGGCCCAATGCGGCTACAAATCGCTGTGATCGACGACCTGCTTCGTATTCGTCGCGGTGCTACAAAGTGGAACGATCGCTTTTTCTTCCCGTACTAGTCTGTCCGAGTTCCTTTGCACACCATTGGTGAACATGTTTTTTAAATAAGCGTTCAAGCGTATCCTTGCCCTAGTCCCTTTGATAACAACTACATACCCTTAATGCTACGCGTACAGGCCGACAATGAGGCGGTGACTGCTACGCACTATTTGACACAGCAAGAGCAGGAACATAGTTTTTTCCCTCGAAACCCTAGATTTTTCACAGTACCGTAAAAGCTCTAATAGAGGAAGAGTTCTAATAGAAGACGAGCCCTAACAGAAGACGAGCGCCAGCAATTTCTAAGTTGACTTGTCACTGAGATTTGTTTAAATACTTTTTAGGCCATAACTACTCATTCTAGACGAGAACTTTTTGTCACCAAAATTTCGAAAAATTTTGCTAAATCCATAGGGGTGACCCTTTACGACTTTTACGAAACCCTCGAAAATTTGACCATCGGAAATTAGAAGACGTCGTCTTGTATTAGAACCAATACGGTAAGAGGTCGATCAGGACCGACGAAAAGACAGTACGGAAGCCAACGGTCAAGCTACTCATTCGGTGCACAGGTGTCGAATGGAAGGAAGCACGTTATAGTCGTCAAGAGTTCCAGAAGCAAACATAGGATGCCCACTAGTCTAATANTGGGTCAGCCCCGCTCCACAGTGGCGGATTCCGCTTTGGTGTCCGAAATGGTCCAAAATGCACAGGGAACCCTTTTAGACCATGCTGAGTCCGAATCTGAGGTCCGCGCGGAGTTCCGGCCCGCCCTTGGATACGCCTCGCCCCATGGGGCGGATTCCGCTTTGGTACCAAAACGGCCCAAAACGCGCAGGGAACCGTTTTAGACGACGCTGGGTCCAATTTTGAGATCGGTGCGGGGTACCGTCCCGCCGCTGGGTCCGCCCCACTCCATGGGGCGGATTCCGCATTGCTGTCCGAAATGGCCCAAAATGCACAGGGAACCGTTTTCGACCATTCTGAGTCCGAATCTGAGGTCCGCGCGGGGTTTCGCCCCGCCCCTAGGTCCGTCCCTCTCTATGGGGCGGATTCCGTCTTGGTGCACTGGAGTATCTGTAATTGAACACCTGGATGCCTATAGAGTGCATCCACGCACGACAATGATGCATGGCTCCAGATCTAGAACAACTCCTGGTTCAAAGGTTATGCGGACTTAGTTCCTGGAAATGACCGATATAGAAGGGGATGTCACGCGGACTTTGTCCCAATTGACGTAAGTTTGCACAGCACTGAGGAGAACCGGGGAGAATGCGGAAGCAGAAGCAAGCTATAAAAGCCGGGGCATTCGCGATTCAGATCATCTTCCTACTCAGCTGCTCCTCAGGTGAAGGATGTTTCGGCTGGCCGTGATCTTCGCTGTGGTCGGCACTTCCTCAGCGGCGTACAATGCGACTTTTGCTCGGGACGAAATCTTCTATTTGAGCGCTGCCGCGTACAGTCTCACACCGAATGCCTGCCTGCCCAAGGTGGCTCCCGACGCGCAGGTAGGTACCTAATCCTCTTGACGTGAAGTTCTAGCCTACCAAACGTCAAAGGCAGACCGGCCGTCATGGCCGTAGTGTAGTTGCTCGAGTAGATTCTCGGAGGACGCGGGAAACGCCAGCGAAATTCTGAGTAAAAGTTCATCGAATAACGTTAAAGATTGTACTAGAATCAAGATAATACTTTCAAGATTTCACATGCCCTTTTTCGGAATTCTGAAGCATAAAGCCATCTTAATCCTCAATTCAGGTGAAACACTTAAACCGCAATATGACGACCTTCCTCCCGAGTTCAAAGTAGCTGCCTAACGGACGTCATTTTAGGTGTTGAAATCGGTGATAACTGACTGCGGTGCCGGGGCTTTCACGGGAAGCTGTGCCGGTTTCGTTGGCGTTGCTCCAAGTCGGAATGCCGTCTTCCTTGCGTTCCGGTAAGCACTGGACTACGGTCGCAGGGCTGGGCGGGACCTCGGTCTCGGGAAAGAAAAAAGTCTCGGTTCTCGGTCTCGGGTTTTCCCAAGTCTCGGTCCCACTAATTAAATTTCCGGCATTTTTTTTCGGCGGCGGCCTTCGGCCGGCGCGGGAATATTGCCTTGGACCCTCCTTTGGTAGTTTCTGCAATGCCAAATTTTACCCCTTTTATGGGCCGAAACCGATATTTTGCTGTACTTCTGCCGCGTTTTGGCCCGCAGCAGGCTAAGCCAGAACCTAGGAAAGGTCCTGAGAAGAAAATATATTTGTCGTCTCGGGTCTCGGTCTCGTTTTTGTCTCGGGTCAGGGGGTAAGTCTCGTGTCTCGGTCTCGGCCCGCGAAAAGTGCCCAGCCCTGTACGGTCGCAGTCGGCTGTTGCAAAGAGCATTCTCATATTAAGTCTTATCGAAGTCCGCAGATTTCTACGGGCTGCAGGATCTCAATACGATTTAGACCTGCTAAGATTATTCTGCCTTAACCGAGGTACGTTCAGAGGCACCGCTGGCTTCGTCCAACTGATCATCGAGACCGGTCAAACTGCCCTGACTGCGAAGAAGGCGTCGCCGGCCGGTGGAACGGTCAGCTCCTACTTCCTGGACGTGTTCAACAAGCTGTGGAACGGAGGACTCTCAGCCGCTCTCGCTGATGCAAAGGCGAAGTACCCTGGCTATGAACTTTGGGTATGTCCACGTAGCAAAGCGGTTGTTCTTGTTTTTACGGAACGGCAAATCATTTCCAACAAATCCGTACTGTTCCGCGCTTTTTTATCACTGCGAACACTACGGTATTTTCCGAGAACACGGAACGGAAAACGGCGCTTGTGAGGTCAGAACGGAACGACAACGGTACAGGATCTAGTGCCGAGCTGTGTCACCGTTCTCAGTAAGAAACCAACGATTGGGGCATTTTTCGGATTGCAGAACAAAAACCAACGATTATGAAATACAGCTTCGCCTAAAGGGTTCATATCTAAACTGCGGTTCAGCAACGCGCCCAATGCTGGCTTGAATTCAGGTCGCTGGCCACTCTCTCGGCGGAGCCCTGGCATCGATCGGTGCAGGCGTCAATGCGAAGCAGGGGATCTTCCCGTCGAGCAGCATCAAGCTCTATACGCTGGGACAGCCTCGCACCGGCGACAGCACCTACGCCAACGCCATAAACCAGCTGGTACGCAATGTACTGAATGCGACCCAGTGCAACGTTGCCTTGAAGGTCCCCGAATCCCACCGAGTTGTGAACAGCCCTGACCTCGTACCGCACGTTCCGCCGTACGGCCTTCTCGGCTACAGCACCACAAGTCAGAGGTAAGCAGCAAAAGGGCAAGTGGAAGTGAGTTCCATAGCCTTCTTTTAATGTATCAAGTTAGACCTTGCAAAATGACCCCCC
>JNEY01003458.1:0-11790 GCA_020875895.1 Aphelenchus avenae
TTCAGTGGACCTAGCGTCTCTTAATACCTTGTTGCGCGTTCTCAGTCTTATCCAATTTTGTGTAGGTAGTAAGTGTCTGCGAACGAGGGCATACGGAACCACATGCCTAGGTGTTCGATGGCGCTACCAAGCAAGTAGAACAGTCTTTACTGCCACTAGGCCAGGCCAGGCCCCAGGGCCATGTGCTGTGCCTCGTTATAAGTCGTAGTTTGTGGATTGTGTGGTGTGTGGTCGGGCCCAACAGGTAGAAACAACCTGAGCTAGACCTTTGAGTGAGTCGTCTAGCAGCGGAAGTTTGCGCAAGCAGCAGCTTAGCCGTAATACCTTACACTTAGCGAGCATAGACTGGTCGCTTAATGCCCGGAAAGAGGGGAGAAACAGTGCCGAGAATTAACGGTGGATAGGGAAGCATCCCCTTGTTGATGTTTGAAGGCTTAGTCATAGCTTTAGGCACGCACTTTTGCCAACGGTAAATATTGGTTTGTCCACTCTCCTGAATTGGGACAACACTTTATATTCCGTTGACAAGCTTCAACTGAGTTTGAACCCAGCACACCTTCTAGCCTTGTCATTTTAGCAAATCATCGCCGGTGACTCGCACGTGGTCCTGGCCGGTGGCACCGAGAACATGAGCCAGGCGCCGTTCGCAGTTCGCAACACTCGCTTCGGTGTTCCGCTTGGCGCTAAGATCGAGGTAACGGCTGTTCGCATTACTCACCGTTAACCTCATTTCATTTAGTTCGAAGACGTGCTCTGGCAGGGCCTTACCGACTCGCACATCAACACGCCGATGGGCATCACGGCGGAGAACCTCGGCGCGAAGTACAACGTCACCCGCAAGGACGCCGACGAGTTCGCGCTGAGCTCTCAGAACCGGTGGCGCCTAGGTGCGTAGAGATTCACACTTCTTAGCCCCACGAGCCACAGTGTACCGCCTAGCTCAATCCGACTACCCGTACCGTAGCCTTACCCGTACTCTCCTCCCGTGACATAGCCGTATCCGTATTTACGGACCGCAATAGTGTACACGGCTACTGGCCGTAAAAGAGCTGCAGACACCGCCGTACCACAATGTTAATGGCAGACCGGACCATGGACGGTAGTAACAGTACTTTACGGCTGCGGTTACGTATCCCGATCTCTACACTACATGGCCCTTTTGCGTAGATTGGAGGATTTCGGATTCGGTGCTTAGCGTACTTTTTGGCCTTGATGTTCACTACCCACTTATGAGAAAGAGTGCTCTGGTCCCGCCAAAAGTTAGTTAATTCGCAAGAATCCGCAACCAGCCTACTTCTAGTGATGGTGCATCACATGCAAAAACTTCCTGGCTATCGTTCAACTGAGCCTCGTGTCAAACGTAAAGAGGTGTCCATAACTGGGCACGAAACAGTTCAGCTAAGCTTGGATATAGCAGCGTACTGAGAGCAGTGCCAGCGCGTCCATGATTATTCCCCTCTTCCTCCGTACCGTATTCCGGTCCGTACTGAACGTTAGGCAACTTCGACCTTTACTCCTACTCTATCGCACTTTTGACCCGCTTATTTCCCCTAATTTAGCGAACAACGCTGGCTACTTCAAGGCGGAGATCGAGCCGATCAAGGTGAAGGGCCGCAAAGGCGAGGAGTCTTTCGAGGTGGATGAGCACCCGCGCGAGGTCACCATCGAGAATCTCGCCAAGTTGCCTCCGGTCTTCAAGAAGGAGGGCCTCGTCACCGCCGGCAATGCTTCGGTAAGGCCGCTGCCGTCAGCGAATGGAAACTGTACCGAGATTTTCAGGGAATCTGCGACGGCGCGGCGGCAGTGATCGTCGCGGACGAGACCGCCGTCCAGAAGTACCACCTGCAGCCGTTGGCGCGCATCCTCGGCTGGCACGCCGTGGGCTGCGAACCCGCCATCATGGGCATCGGTCCGGTGCCGGCGATCCGCACGCTCGTGCAGAAGACCGGCGTGCCGCTCGAGAAGGTCGACCTCGTCGAGGTGAGGCTGAGTGCTTACTTCGTTAGCGTTAGTCTTCGATAGGGAGAGAAGAGAGCTCCTAGAGTAAAGCTTAGACCATGCTTACAAGCTTTGTCGGCCTACATAGTCGGCTTGTCCACTGTACGGCTCAAAACCGGCATTAAGAGTGATCTCGCTACTGTTACGAATCGTCAATTCTGCTTAAACCTTAGACCTTGCGGAGAAGGCCCAAGTAGTTTTAAGCTAGCGGCAGCTATGGGACAAAAATTCTACAATTCAAAACAAAGCCAAGCACCCGGATGCAGGATATGCCCAAGTTCTGGGCTAAGCCTATAGCATACAAAAACGCATAAAGTCTAAATGTAATGACCAAAACAGTTGAGGAGCCAGGCTTTTAGTGGTCTCAACTTTAATAAAGCTAAGCGTAGTCACTAGAGATCGAAGGCCTACGACATACTTTGACGTTACACGCTGCGGACATGTGCCACACTGACAAATCTCTTCATTCAGGTCAACGAGGCGTTCGCCGCGCAAGTCGTGTCCGTCCAGCGCGAGCTGAAGATCGAGGCCGACCGTCTCAACGTCAACGGCGGCGCCATCGCGCTCGGTCACCCGCTGGCGACCTCCGGCGCGCGCATCACGGGCCATTTGGTCCATGAACTGAGGTGAGGAATCCGCCACGGAAGACGTTATCCTAAGCTAACACGACCATCTTCAGGAGACGCAACGCTCAGTACGCGATCGGATCGGCGTGCATCGGTGGCGGTCAGGGCATCGCAGTGCTTCTCGAGCGCGTCTAAGAAGGCTCCAGCCAACGAACAACATGACGTACCCCCACTCTCGGATTTCGTTTATCTGGACGTTGCTGTCGCATTGATTGTATCGATTGTGGTTACCGCTGCTCTCGCTTTAGACTTTATTTATGAGACTGCAACGAATAAATGTGGATGCCCTCGTTCTAGGATAACCAACGGCTCAGTGAAGGTGTTCCGATGAAAAAGTGCGCATCATAAGGGGCCCTGGCAGCTTCTGTCCGCTAAGAGCCGTCCAGGATCTGCGTGGTTTATCGTTAGGTGGTGGCCCCATGATCATGAACTCCTCAGCTAGGGATTTCAAACGCGTAAGCTTAGGTTCTGGTAAAATGCTCAAATCCCATGCTTTACCATAAGTGAACGCTGTCCAACACGATCAGGCTGGAAGAACCATGATGCTCGCGCGTCCATCCTGCTACGCATGGACGAATTCATACCGTTTGCACAAGCGTGCCTACCAGACAAGGACTCACGGCGGTACTGACGTGTGAAAGAGGAAGCATGCGGGCACGTGCCCGAATGTTATTGTATGCTGGAAGAGTCACGCCGGAGAATGGGCTGATGCGTCTTAACACGATGGAGCTGTAAGACGAGGCGAGCTTTGCGTTGGCAGTTTGTAAGCGGGTTCGATTGCCTGGCAGTGAAGAATGATGAAATCACAAAATATAAGTCGCAAGTTTTCGTGTAGAGGACACAAACCTATCACGAATCGTGACAAGATTGTCCTGATCCTCACGCTTATCATAGTTTTATGCACAATCCGACAGAAATTTCGCTAGGCCCTCCGTCGGACGGACGGACAAATACCCCAGATAAGACCTCGTGTATCAGGCGATGGCGTTCCGCACTCTCTTCATGCGTGTTTCGCAATGGTGAATTGCGTTATTTATATCTAGCTCCTGGCTCATTCTGAGCTGAAGTGGGTGTTTTCGGTCGCGAGTGATGAGCTTCCTTCTTTCACTGGCTTCTTATTGATTCTTTTTGATGCTGACGATGATGATCGATTCTCAGTGTCAATGATGTATGCATTTATGGTTCCATAGACGGCGGTGGTACGATGTGTTGCTAATACGCGGTCACCTTGCTTGGGTCGTATAAGTGATGTGCTGTGCCAGGCCAGATTTGGGCGCGTCCTGGTCCTGTAGGCCTGGGGGTATAAATCCTGGTCATGGTCGTAACAAAAGTCCCATCTGTCGGTCCTAGTCCGGTCCTGTTGCTCAGAATAACGTGCCCAGACCTTACCTAGGCTCTACTGTAAGGAAAGCTTTCTACGCGTGACCGACTAAGCCGATTCTACGGCTTTGTATTCCACGGTGATAGCAGTTCGTTAGGATACCGTATTTCTTCGAATATAGCCCCAGGGGCTATATTTTTCGGAAGGGATTTTTTCGGAAAAAATAAATTTTAAAAATTATTTTAAATTTTATTTGTCATCAGTAAGGCTCGTTCTCCATTCTAAAATTCTTATTTTACCGTTTTCTATCCAAATATGGCTTTAGATTTGAAGTCCGCCCACCCCAGATGCGTATCTAGAATTCTTTGGGTGGGGCTATATTAGAGGGGGGGGGGCTCCATTAGAGGTGGGGCTATATTAGAAGAAATACGGTACCTGACGGAATTTCATGGCGCCGGCTCTAAATTACTCGCTATCTTCAAGTAACTGTGAGGAAGCGGAGCGTACCGTATGCTAACCCTTGCGGGGCCACTACATAACTTTTGGGATCCGCAAAGACAAAATTTCAGAAAATGCTTACCAGTTGGACCAGGAATGATGCCACTGAGAAGGCGGAATCGACAATGCAGTTGCAAAACGGCACACGACTGTATGTACGTAGTTCAGTCGTCTTTTTATTGACGATCGAAAACCCAGAATCGCGTTCGAGAAAATAGACAGTGAAAATGATTTCGATGACTGCAAAATGAGAGTCGAGACGTGGCCACGGCCGGAACAAACGGAACTCAAATTGGCAAATTACTGTTACTGTACGCAGCAACTGAGAGCCCTCATGCTACTGTAATTTACAGTGCGCGCTTCCGCCATAGCCCACTAATCGCATTATTGTACCTGCGACTCTGCTCAGTGCTAGTAGCGACTCAGCAGTATACACCTAGTCATTGCGCTGTAAACACGCTTATTTCCCACTGGTATTTCTAGGAATTGCGTTGAACTGGTTCGGGACATTTTTAGCCACATTTTGAGCCCAAATTCGACTATACTACTTCGTTTTAACAGACCGAAACAACGCGCGTTGTTGTTGTCAATCCCGAGAACAGTCTATCGAATAGCCTACAACACTGGCCTAGCGTACAAAGGTGCAAATAGGTTCAAAATGAAGCTAAGACGTAGTTCAACATTTTTAAGCATCGATTTGTGGATATCTTTTCACACGAAAAAGTTATGAGCATTAAACNCAACTTACCGAGCCGCACGTTAATGAGCCGGAGGTGAGTGTTTGCTTAAAAGCGCATAACACATATTAAAAGCTGAGACTCGACTGCGCAACTGACATGCCTACTGCGCACCCATTTGCGCAGATTAAGTCTCCATTGCGCTGTTGGAAACCTTAGTTGGCGCTTTAATGTAGCTTGCTGAACTAATCGTCCATTTACATCCTTGTCACAACCGTTAATTCTAGACCACCAACGACAACGAGTTTGAGCCAGATGCGGAGTCCACCACGACCACGCCTATCAAGGACACGAACGACGTAGTAGCCACAGCAGCTGCGGCTGCCGCTGCTGCCGCGGCGCAGAAGCTTGCGGACCTGATGAACTTGCGCATGAAACCACCTGCGCAAGCTGAGCAGTCAGGGACGTCATCGCAATCTAACACTACCATGGAGCAAGCCGAGCAGGCTGTTGAAGGTACGTTGCTATTGTCCGATGTCCACGTAAGGCTCAGCTAACACTCAGCCAAATGAAGCACCCGAGCTGTCGTGGCATGCAGCAGTGGTGGCAGTGCAACACGTTGAGTTACGGCGACTTTACCGAAAATAGTAACCAATCCGGCAACGCGAAACTTTGTGGAAAACACCATTTGTGGGTGCAAAAAAACCTCGTTCATTCAAAGATGCCACCATGCCTTCGATCGCTATCAAATTCCTTTGAACAAGAACAACTTCTTCCAACAAAACGTGTTGCAGACAAACTGAACGAATCGGACGACGAACGCATGGAGGTCGATAACAAAGAGGAGGTGACCAAAGAGGACGATCACGACGAGGCGGCACCAGCAGACGCAGTCGAAGATCCAAGCTTCGACGACGAACTTACTGAACCGCATATTGGCATGCCACCGAGGTAAAACGTCTCGCACCGCACTTGTAATCACGGTCGCTTGCAGCCCTTCCAAGCCCGCGCTCGAGCCACCGGTCTTGGAGCAGCAGGCCACCGCTTCGTCGTCTAGAGAGAGTTTCTTCAGTGTCGACTCGAGAGCCACGCCAGTAGGAACAGACAAGGTAAGATCAAGCGTCAGGATTTCCCCTAGGAAACCATGGGTTCCTATTTGTACCAAAAATTTGTCCGTATCAAACCTGTTTCTTTTTTCCATGCAGTAAGAACGGAAAATTACAGTAGGTCTGATGTATTTACTGTAGTTTTTTGTTACTCCGTCAACTTGGGCAGACCTACTGTAATACCTGGACCCACGGAATCCGTGGTAAGACCAGAGGTAGTTTTACAGTAGCTTGAGCGTTTTTACTGTAGTTTTCCGTACTGTTATACTATTTTAAAGTAAACATTGCGGAAACTACTGTTGTATTCTGTACTATGTTAACTGTAAAGTAAAGCTTACTGAAACATGCTTTTTTAGGAGAGCGACACCGAGGCACGCCTTAAGGAGCAAATAAGAAGACTCGAAGAGCAGGTCCAGGAGCTCATGGAAGAGAGGCAGAACTTTCCAGCAGGCGACCTAGACCATGCGAACGAAATCGCGAAACTCCGTAATCGCGTCGAAAATCTAGAAAGTACGTTCAGACGTTGCCTCTGATAGAGTCATTCCGACCAGGTTTTTGGCCTTGCAATCGATCGTCATTTTAGGTACGAATCAGATTCTGCGCACGACGAGTATCGCGAAGGCTAAAGAATCCGTCCAGCTCAATGCGCGCATTATTGAACTGGAAGCAGAAAACAACGAGCTACGGCAGTGCGGCGGTGGCGCGCCGCGCGCATCGTACGGGGGCACTAGTGCGCAGAAACTTTCAAAGGAGAACGATAAACTTAAAGAGGAAATCGGAAAACTCCAGGATGAGATTGAAGACCTCCATCACCAGTTGGAGGCAAAGCAGGAGGAGAACCCGTCCGTCGAGGCCAGGACTCGTCATTTGAGGTATGCTTTTGCTCCTCATCATACACATCCACATTTTCCGAGCTTTAGGGCTGAAATAAAAAAGCTCAAGGCCGACGTGGAGGCGGAGTGCAAGGCATCTGCACAAAGCGCTAAGACCGCGGAAGCTGCGCACAAAAGAGTAAGCCGCCCTGGCCTTCAAAACACATTTGCAACGTGTAGGCAACCTGATCTTTTAGAGTGAACACTTCCGAGCGCGGGTCAAGGAGCTACAGACTACTAACGCGACGCAACGAGAGCATGTAAGTTTACGTTACATTAGCATCTCGCCTCAAACTTATGCCGTGGCTTGCCTCGCAGGAGACAAACGGTTTACTGTATGCTTCCAGGACGTACCTATACTGTATTTTGAGAAATCACAAACACGATACTTCAGTACTGTAGAAAAAACCATCATTTAGTTACAGTAACACAATCCGCAGGTCTAGTGGCTCTATAATTTTTTCAGTAACAACGTTTTTCGTACGCCACTCGTAGGTACGCTCATAAGGCTTATGGAAGATGATCAAGTAGCGCTATTTGTGAGACCTCCCTGCGCAAATATTTCCGAGGTAAGCTTTTCTGCACACCCGGCACACAAAGGCTGTATTATACCTCACACAAAAAAACACATATTGACCGATAGTGGTATGCCGCAAGTCACGCATTTCCGCATTAGGGTCCCGTTTTCAGATCGAGGTTCTACAGGAACGCGTTGTACAACAATCGCAAATCATTCACAGCCGCGTTCAAGTCCTGCGAGGTCGCGTGTGCCTCGGCTGCGCAAGCGCAGATGGTAAGCAAGTTTTCGCGTATGCGTTTGCTTTTAACATTTCGGAAGTTTGTATTCGCATGCCATTGTAGGTGAGCAACGAAGCCCACCCGCCGAGCCACGACCGGCCGTTGTTGGTAGAAACGATCACCCGCGAGGACCTCGGATAGCTTATCCGACCAACGACCCAAGGGCTGTGCGTCCGATGCCTATGTCTCGCCCTGCTGGAGAGATGCGGCCTCCAGCAAGACGCTCGGAACTATCCACGCAACATGCTGTAATGATGGCGATGCTTGGAGAGTCACCACCGAGGCCCAGTTCCAAGCCGAGCGCGGAGGCCCGTCGATACTCAGTGCCGGATGCTGGGAGCAGCGGAGCAGTGCCTCATGGCAGCGCGGAGAATACCGCTGGTGCCCCACAACCGAAGAGAATGCGGGCGGAGTCGGAACAAGTACGGCAGCTGTCGGAGATGCAGTCTGGAATCCAACCGGAGGCTTCCGACGACGATGAAGTCGTCCTTGTCGCGGAGAAGCACGCGCAGTCGGAGAAGTCGGCATCGAACGCGGCATCTGCATCACATCAGACTCCTGCGCAAAACGTTGCCGCCGTCGCACGCCAGCTTGTGGCCCAGTCGCAGATGGTCGGCAATGTGCGCATCAGCACTCAACCCTCCATGCTCCGGCCCTACGCCGCTCCTCGCTTCTCCTCGTCGGGGAGCGCGATTGTGGCAAACGATCGCGCGCAGCCAGCCAATCCAATGTACCATCGCAGTGGCTCATCGAACATCACTGTCACGGTGCGCAGAGAAGGCTCGACTGCCGGCAGCCCTGCCACCACAGCCTCTATTCCGAGAACGCAAATGCAAAAGGTATGTACTCATGCATCGGACATCGAGTGTGCGACTTTAAGGCTTTGCGCCCGACGTCCATTTTCTATGCTGATCTGGGCGTCCGAGCTTATCCTTGCCAGCCGAAATTCCCGTTTTTTTAATTCCCCGAACCTGTCCGATTTAACCAGTCTTTCCGACCGATTTCATTTTTTAAAGTAAAAATCCCCCGACTTACCTAATTCGCGGTTTCGAACCATTTTAGGCTTTTTTACATCCGATTTGCCGTATACGATGCTACACAGCCGGTTCTATCGCCCGAGTCCGAGTGTCCGACCTTTTCCCGACTTCCATTGTTGAAACGCCAGAAATCAGGGGTGTTTCGGAAATGGTTTTGATTTTGTCGAAATCTGGAAGACGCTCCCCTTTTGTCGAAACTCGGAATTCGGACAGCAAAAAGATGTCGGAATCGGAATTCCGATACTACCCTGTCGGAAACTAAAATTTGCCAATTTAGCCCTCGCCTACCGGCACTCGCTACGTGCCCGGCAGCACCAACGGCGCCTCTCCGGCGGTCGCCTCGCGTCCCGCGCAGACGGAGTCTCTGGCGGTGAACCTCACGCAGCAGTGTCGCGAGATCATCTCGAAGCTGGTGCTGGTAAATCGCAAGTACGGCCTCGAGTTCACGGACGTCCACGAGACGCTGATGCGCCGCCATCCGGAGCAGGCGACGCTCATCGCGGCGATCGTCCAGGCAGCGAAAGGGGTACGCTATTGCTCAGTGACTGTCCACAAGAAATCTGTAAGGAGAGAAGTCGGTCAATTATCCGGTGAGGTCCGATAGCCTGGTCTGGAGTGGACAAGGGCATGACTCGTTGGAACCCTGGAATGGCAACGAAAAGCCGATGGCTGGGTCTATCCAGTGGCCACGATTAGGCCTAGGAAAACTCAATTGGGCTCGACGTGAGGTCCCAGTGTGGGTCGAATAGGTAATGCCAAAGTGCAGGACTAGATAGGTCCAGCGAGGTGACGGGGAGAGCACGGATGACCTAGTATGGTCCAAAAGCTGGCTTAGGACCGACCCAAAGAGGGAACTAGTTTGATCTAAGAGGTGATAAGACAAGAAGCATGTTCAGGCCAATTAAAGCCTCAGGTATGCTTCCGGACAATTTCCGGTAGTGGGATAAGGCAGAAATGTCTCGGAATGATTTTTGTTTTGTCGGAAATCCTATTTCGGAAGGCTCTTGTTTTGTCGGAACTCGGAATTAAAGGTCGGCACCCGTACCGTATTACGGCCCGTACGAACGGGCCGTAGGAACGACATCACTGTACCGCCCTATTCGCTTATGCCACCAGGGTTCGGGGAAGGGGGTGAAGAAACGGCCTGTTAGCGGCACGACTGGACAGGCTCCGGTCCTGAATACTGTCCTGGCCGTATGGTCCTGGGGGTCTAGGCCCTGCCAAAAAGCATTCCATTTTGGTAGGTCCTGGTACTAGTCCTGGCCTTCATCATGTGGTTCTGGAGGTCTAGGTCCCGCTCCTGGTCATGGTACTCGGAAAAATATGCCCAGTCATGGTTAGGGCGCAAGGAAACTAAGCTCCCTGACATCACGTTCTAGGCAATCGGCGAGAACGGCACCGGAGCGCAGCAGGCGGTCGCCAGCTCGTGACTCGTCAACGACACACGTTCAGCTAAAGCATGGTTCTCATTTCCCTACCGTTCTTCCGCAGCCCTCAATGTTCTATTGTTTTTTAAATGTTTCCTTCACCAGGGCATATAACCCTTTCGCCTGGATGTCTAAGCTTCTTTCAATGCGGCTACAACCACGTTACCATTTCATCCAAATAAATCGTTGTATTTGCGAAATGATGGCGCGGTCATGGTCGGCTAGACAGCCGTTTAACGGCTGATTAGTATGATCCTGGAGTCGTTTGGTTAGGAGAGCAGTTGTCGGGTGGCGTCTGCTGGGGATGAAAACGAAATTCCGTGCATTTTCTCCATTTTGTGCCCGCGGTTGTAAACGATCCAAAGAAATCTTGCAACCGGACCGAACGGGCGGTCATCGCTGTGAGTGTAACTGCACCGGTCCGGTTCATCAACGAACTGGATCCGACCCGGACCGAACCGGGTATAACTGGCTCCGACAACATCTGATGTGCCTTTAAAATTGTCATATTGGGTGATGTTATTCTATACGTAGGCCTTCCGCTCCCTGTCCTGGAGTAAAGTGAAATATATACCTACTCGAAAAAACCTGCCCGCCGAAGGTGAAGCCAGCCAAAATTCGAGCAGCCGTTGCATTATAACTGTCGACAACCCTGTATGTACCTGGTCTAGCTTATCAAAGCTTTGGTCTTATATGCCAAGTCCGATCAAAAGCTTAAAAATTTTTAAAAAATCGTTCGAAACTGCTGTTTTACGTCCACTTGGTTTTATCTGACACCTTCGGATCGTCCTTAGCAAAAGCTTTTATTAGTCCGCGCAAAAACACGTCAAGAATTACAGCTAGTTCGTCCGCTAATGTCCCCAGTGCAACACACATTGCCTGGGAAATGTAGCTCCATATCACCATTTCCGGCTCATTATTTGCAAGGAAGGCTTGTTGTGCTCACAACGTTTGTACAACGCCAAAACCGTTTAATCTGAGCACGCACAAACATGGACGCCGTTGAGTCGCCCACGCCAGCACAATTCGCAACGCGCGCCGTCAGAATGTAGCGATTCTCTGCTTGGACGAACCGGTACGAATCGCTGAGCCCAGTGGGCCTGTTTTCGGCGAGCATCCTTGGGCGCAGAAGTTCATGTAGCAGCGGCGGAGGGTCTTGCTAAACAACTCAATGCGCTTCGAAACACGCTAAGTCGATGGTACTAACCTGGTCGTGAACAAGCAGATGGGTGGGCTCAGGCAGGCCAGTACGATCAGCCAGGTGTTGATGGTCTGCAGGAAGGTTCCCAGAGGATTGCTGTCGATGAAGGCGACGTTCAGGACTACAAGCGTGGAGCGAAGCACCACCGCGAACTGCGACAGGAACTGGAGAAGGGCGTACACTAAAGTCGGTTCACCTCACTTAGGCGCGAAACACACTTAGGCGCGAG
>JNEY01004001.1:0-11347 GCA_020875895.1 Aphelenchus avenae
GGAACCGGAAACCGAGGGTGCCGGGGGAAAGCTCGAGGAGCCGGGGGACCGTTCAGGGAACCGGTGAACCGGTGAAACGTCCGCGAACCGATGGAACGTTTGGTAAAATGAACGAACCTCGGGAAACCGCGGTAACCCAGAAAAAGGTTCGGGGTTCCGGGGGGGGGGGGGAATGTAACTGAACCGCGGGAACGTTCGGCGGACCGAGGGAACGTTTGGGAACCGGGGGAGCGTCAAGGAACCGAGGGTACGTTCGAGTAACCGCGGGAACGTACCAACAACCGAGGGAATGTAAAAGGGAAATTTCGTTAGTGACTGTTCCGTCCAACGTCCTACGGCTAGCGGCGCGGGCGCGCGAAGCGCTCCCCGTCGCTAGTAGTGATGCTAGGGCAAAGGGGTTTGGGGTGCTACCCCCTTGGGGGACCGCATGCAGAGCCATGCAGCCTGTACAAGATATAATAGATTCTTCTGGTTCGCATCCAGGTTAAGTAAACGTATTGTGAAAGCGCATGCATAAAGTCGTGCCAAAGTCTAGACCAGACAGTCTAAATATGGCACAATATCGCGGATATCGGGTTGGACAGACCCGGCGTTAGCCTTCAGAAAACCATAAGGAACTAGTGTTTTCTGCGAATGTGGTACCGACTGTTCTTTTGAACTCGACAGCCAATGGCTAAACTCATTAAAGGGGCAAATTCGAGGTTATCGGTTCGTTCATAGTTCTTTTAGTGGTTCGTCTTTTCAGCCGCCTTTTTCCTCCACTCCTTCACCCAAAATAGCCTCGATCCCTATCTCTACCCCCTACCGAGTATTTCTTTTCAACTGCCGATCATGCTAAACAAAATCCCTTGTCTTCACGCATTTCTGGCTTCGTCTGATGCCGATGTTGTGTGCCTGACCGAAACCTGGCTAAATACTGACCATCTGGATGGGTTCATAACTGGTTCCCTGCCGTACTCGCTCATCAGATTAGACCGCGAAAGGCGTGGTGGAGGTTGTGCCATACTCGTTAACAAGCGTATCTGCCACTACCAGGTTTCCACCTCCTCTGCTGGAGGGTGTGTACGTCACTGCTATCGACATGGTATCCATGATTAGCGCTAGAGAGCTACGTCTCATCTGTTTCTACAGGCCACCTGGCACTAGCCTACGCGACACGAATCGCATCTTGTCCTCTCTGTCCAGTCTGTCTTCGTCAGGCCTAAGTGTTATCTGCGGGGACCTCAACCTACCTGATATACCCTGGGACACATCTTCCAACTCGCGGCTAAGCAACTGCAGCAGGAACGTCTTAGACTTTGCCTCGTCAGGAAAGTACGTACAGCTTGTGCAAGAAGAAACTCGTGTCAACTCTATCGTTGACGTAGTGCTCAGTAATGACAATGAGAATGTTCACTTTGTCAGCACTCTACCTACCCTTGGAACCTCGGACCACAGCGGCGTCCTGTTCACAGTGGACCTTGGCCCCTCTAGTCCTCCTAAGGATCACTGTCCCACCCTTCGCTATCGGCCCTGCTGTTTCAAGCTCTTGAACGCCCACTTCCTTCAGACCAACTGGTTTCAGCTAATGTCGGGATTGAATGGGGCTGAGTGCTTCGACGTTCTTCGTGGGGAGATATCTAATGCTACTGCAGAATTTATCTGCAAGTCCAGACCTGGCTCGACTTACGACAAGTTACCCGATTATCTACCTCGGCTACACCTTCATCGTGAGTGCCTCTGGCACCGTCGACATATTCCTCATGTCTGTGCTGATCTCCAGCGCGCTACGAAACAGCTTCGCCGCCTGACCAACAAGTTCTACAAAAACAGAGAGCTTCGTTTACTTGGTACGGGAGGCTCCCGGGAGTTCTACAGATACGTAAGTATCAGGGTTTCCAAAAACGTCTCTCGCAAGTCGGTCTGTATGGATATCGACGGCAACCCTATTCGTTCTGACCATGTCGCTGCCTGCTCACTAGCCCATCATTTCAGCAGTGTCTACTCCTCTAAACCGTCTATGCAGACATCTGACATCAATGCTTCTAGGCCAAAAAGTGTCCTTGCTTTTATGAACTTCTCAGAGCTAACAGTCCTTCAGGTTCTTTCGCGCCTTTCCTTAAAGAACAATGTCATTCCTGACGGAATCCCCAACGTTCTACTCTAGGGGTGTAGGGAGAGCCTCTGCCTGCCACTTAGCATTGTCTTAAACCGATGTTTGTATGATGGTACGGTTCCCGACGTCTTTAAAGAAGCGTTGGTTATCCCGGTTCCCAAAAAAGACCCGCCCATTTTGATAAATTTTAGACCAATTAGCGTGACATCTGTTGTTGCTCGGACAATGGAGCGATGCATAAGGCTCGAACTTATGAGACAGCAAAAAGCTTTTGCCTGATCATCAGTTCGGTTTCCGTCCCTCTCGTTCTGTCGCAGACCTCTTAACGCTCTGCCTCGACGATTGGGCAGATGCTGTAGAATGTGGCCAAGCTGTTGGTGTTATTCTTTTTGATCTGAAACGTGCTTTTGACAAGGTCAGCCATGCGCGCCTGCTGGCCAAGCTTCAACGAGTTGGGATCGATGGCTATCTACTTCGCTGGCTAGAGTGTTTCCTCACTGGTAGGACATGTCGTGTTAGAGTAAACTCTTCGGTGTCTGATCCTTTCTGCCCTAAATCAGGTGTAGCACAAGGGAGCTGAGCTCCATGCGTTGATGTTATCATATTAGGTTCAGTACTCGCAGTTCTTCGCTAGTGATGCCATCCTGCGTCGTCGTATAAACCAGATCTCTAAAAGAAGTATCATACCCAGACTCTCTCAAAAGCATATCTTTATTGCAAAGATTTCGGAAGATAAATGTAAGGCAAGAAGGTTCTCATTGCATCGTCCATTTGGTTTCTTAAATCGATCCTCTTGGCAAACAGAGAGAAAACACAACAGCTTCATCATGTATTTTCGGCTTGCGTAGATATTTCCTAAGAACACGGACTAAGCTATCCATCTAAGCTACGAGTGCTTTGTTCCGATCAGCTCGAAGTGAGATCCGCTATAACCAATTCCCATACACGCGCTAGTGGCCTTTTCCTAGGTTTGTCGAGTAGATGCACCTACCTCGATTTTATGGATTCAGGCGATGATGTACCCTTTATTTTTCATCAGTATTCGTTCGTGTTCTTCTTCGTTGTACCTCCAAGCCTTCTGTCGATGGTATTCGGAAGGTTTTGCTCAGGTTTGCTGGGAAATGTCCGCAAAGACGTTCAATACGGAGAACATTCAAAGCAGCGGATGGATGCAAGGCCACATGGGGGATGGAAGAAAAGAAAAGCAGAACAGTCAATCGTTCTGAGACCTAATTCAACTAAGGCGCTTAGCTAGAAAGCTAGAGTTAGCCGTAACTTAGTCCGTGGGAATGGAGCTGAGTGCAGCTAGTAGGTACCAGGGCGTACCCGACGCTAGTGCCATGACAAAACGCCATAGAACGAAAAAGAAAGACCCAAGCGAGGAGTTTCGAAAAAATTCTTAGGGAACTAGTTGTTCGAAGACCAACGACCCTGGAGTGACAATCATCATCATTTATTGTACCGAAAAACGGCGGCAAAGTGGAAGCTAGAAGCACAAATCAGTGGCACAACTGATATCAAGACCGTTGATAAACGAAGTAAAATCTGAGAGACTTGACTCGTAGACAATTGAATAGGGCAATTTGGAAAGTATTCATGACATTCGAGGCTAGAATGACTGTCGACGCAGTGCAAGGCGATATCTGGGAAATCAAGGCGACAATAATATCTTAACGATGTGGGAACCCTCAAGGACCTTGCTCAAACATAGGTCTACGTTTCGTACGGGTGCTCTAGATCAGATGTGCGATTAACGCGTTTCTTGGCAACCTGAACGGTCGTCACAACATGAGCCTTGAGAAACGCGCTAGCGTTCGCTACGCAGCGGCGTGCGTCCTCGTTCCACTGGAACAGATAGTCGCGGTTGCCGGAATGATCCACCTGATAAGACCTGACCGTAAATATAACAGGAAGCAAACGGGACGGTTTAAAACGTTCTTTGTGATTCTTTTTTAGCTTGAGAACTCTGGCGACCACTTCCTGGACTTCAAGAACGTAAACGAAATCTCGTTCTTGCGAGTGTCGTAATAGCATTAACACTGAAGTGTGTTATCTTCAAACTGAGAATTTTGCATTTTGTCGACGAAAGCTTTTAGCCTCGGCCCTGTGCGATGTTCGACGTGGCTCGTCGTCTGCTTTGTTTGGTATATGGGCGTCATCTGCCTACTAGCGTGTGCGATCGAAGTGGCCAGACGAAGGGGTTCTTGGCGAAAGATTTACGTCGAGGTTCAGCTGAACGTGTACGAAACGAATCATTAACAAAGGTAGTCGTACAAAGCCCCCACCCCCTCAGCAGCCTCCGCTGGCGTCGTCTTTAGTCACAAAAGCGTTTCCGCGGACTCGACAGAAACCGAAAGATGAGGCTATTCGCGCTTTGCGTTAGACTACAAGGCTTTGAAGACACTCTCAAACCTCGCTCCCTACTCTGCCTGTTTACTTTTGAGTGCTTTGAACGGTACATTTTTATCGGAGGAATAAATGCGAGTAGGTAGGAGATGGGTCAGCAGACCTCGTTAATGACCTTCGTACAAGGGAGGGGGTCATCACCTTTTCCGCTTTGAATCCCTCTGGATGCAGCCATGATATGCTTAGACGCGTGAGGCCAGAAAAAAAGAGCACCGAGCTTTACTGCCGAACCTTCCGTATATTTTCCACGGTAGACCCTCGTGCCGGTCTATTCGTTGCTGGTGCTCGTTTGCCGCTCAACAGAGAAGTACAACACAGTCCAATAACTACGCATGATAGGTCAATATCTGACACTTCTGCATGCTTCCGTGATGGCCATACGGTCGTGGATTGCGCCATTCGGTTTGGCAACATAAATGTGCATACTTAAAGCGGCTTTTTTTATAAAGGCCCCCGCTTTTTAGCTATACACTTGCTTTTAAAAATCGCCCCTAAACCGAGTGATACATGACTGGGTGCTTATTTTTGAAACCCTGGAAAATGAACTCGTTGATCCATGGACGCAAGAACGTAGCGAACGTGACAGATGGGGGTAAGATTAAGAGTTGCACTCAGTGCACGCCCCGAAAAAGGCGTGAAGAACAGCGCCAAATCGGTACTAATCCGACGTAATGACCCGGAACTCGCTTCCTTATGCGCGTCAGTCAAGTCATTGGCGTCTCTTAAAATAACCTTGAATCATCTTCACAATTGTCAACACCTTAACTTATGAATCCAAACTGCGTGTTTTGTGTGCTCGACTAGAGGAAGTTAAGCATTTCATGCTCACAATATGATCCTGTATGTGCTCAGTATGAGTGACAAATGCTGCAGAATTATAGCGCGCTAAGCTCTGTCGGGCCTAGATAGCTAAGAACCATTGAGCGCGTACATTAAAAGCCTCTTGCAAGGTTTTTTAGGCGCGGACGAGCACTTCACAGGTAAGTAACTCTTTAAGGATACTATAAACCGCACGATTTTATCCTTTATTTGCACACCTATACCAAGTCTAGGATGCCCCCCTAGCGCCTCTTTGGGTGTGTACGTATCCTCTCGACCACCGGGCTTGGACCATACCAGGTTAGAGCTTTAGCGGTGCACGTCATACACAGCATTTTAACGATCAGCTTGCTTTTTTGTGTGGACGTGATCAACGAAAATGCCAACAAGTCCGCAGTTTTTGTCGTTAATTCACTTAAATGGCGTTAGTACTTGCGCGGTTACGGCAACGTTGCCTAATGTGAACGTTACGAGAATACAGTCTTGCAGCTGCGCCGAGGTCAGATAACACTTCCTATATCTGTTCAGAGTCTGGTCGACTGGTCAAGTCTCTCTGTTCACGACGTTCAGGCGCAGTGATGCATGGCTGCCCCGACGTGGAGCAACGGTCTTTGCAAATGGATGTTGTGTAGGAGGCAGGTAAACAGCGGAGCCAACCAAGTATAACTGATGCGATTATCGGAATTACCGTTATACATAACTCGTGTTCTATGAAAGACTGAGGTCGCAATTAGCGAAGAACACGTACATTCATTTTCCGAAACTTTTGGTACCTCATACGCAGCATATTTTAAGGTAGTTGTTTGCTTCGGCCAACCCAATTTGTTCGTAAAGCAGAAATCGTCCTTGACAAGGTGCGCTTAAGTTACCTTCTACCAAGGCAGTGTGTCCTCTGAAAAAGCCAAAGTTATATTTCCCGAAGGAGACTCCACTGTCTTCTACCACTGGCAGTGGCGTACCGACCCTTGAGGCAGGGGCATCTCCTCCCCTAAAATCCGACGTAGCAAGGGGCTTGTCCTTGCGGGGCCAAAGGCTCTCGCGAAAATTTATGTAAGTGGAGTAGCGTAAGCGGTACGCCGCTGACGACTGGGACCTCTCAGTTATTTTTCCCACTTACATCGAGAATAGGGTGGGAGCAGCTTCTTTAACCACCGCCTGCGTACCAACCTGGGTAAAACATTGCGAAATGGGGGGCGACAAAGTTGTTGGTACGCTGCAAGGTCTATGCGTCTGAGACGTGTGTATGTCTTGTAGAACACTCCGCATAAGTCGAGGATGGGCGACGACGTAGAATCCGCTGCCTCGTCGAAAACTCCTATGCCGGCTGAAATTAACGACAGCAGATCGAACAGCTTAGCCAGCGCTGTACGAAACCTGCAAGTGTCGAATGAGCACAAGTCTAGCCGCAAAGAATCGGGCATCGGTAAGCCGTCGCATCGGTCTCTACCATTTCGTTTTAGTGACTAAGTTATCTAGCATGTCAAGGTTTTAGACATGGAGGAAATGGCGGCCCATGTATTCGATATCGACGACCCCGAACCGACCATCGTACAGGAGCGAAAGTTCGCTTCGACCGCTATTCACGCCGGCAACCCGACGTTTCACTGCCTTAGCGAGGTACGCTTGACGCATACCTACCACTAGCAAAGATCGTCTTAGATCGTCCCGCCCATATGCTTGTCGACGACGTACAAATGGAAGCCGCTTATTCCGAATCCGGAAGTTTACCAGTCGTTAGGTAACTTTCAAATTCTGCCCTTCTGTCGCTAGATTTTTGCTTTACTTCCTCTTTCAGAAACTGGCGAGCTCCATGTCTACTCGCGCTATGGTAACTCGACGCGAACGACGCTCGAGCAGAACGTCGCAGCCCTGGAGAATGGGCTTTACTGTCGCGTGTTTAGTAGCGGCATGTCCGCGTGCGTCGCCATGCTCAACTTCCTGTACCATGGAGAGCATGTTCTTTTTGCGAACAACATCTACGGAGGTATGTGCCGAAAAGTTGCGTTCCTGGTCCCCAAAAATTTACGAGTTCAGTACGGAATGCCAAGGCTTGAGTTGTTGTTTTGGATTAAGTCTATGCACCCAGCACGTTTCTAACTGTACTGACGGTATCCTGACTGTCCTGACCTCGACCGAGGCCCCGCTTTGATCCCGTCATGGATCAGGCACGACCCTAAAATTAGGAATGTACTGAAACAGCGCGACTTCGGATTAAGCTGAATAGCCCCGATTCGGCAAAAGTGTTACACTTCTGAGATGCTTTTGAGCCCACAATCCGTTCACAGAAAAGTGCCCATTGCTGTATCCTAGAGTTTAGGCGTGCAGAGCTATGTGAACACAGTGGCTGCTCCGAGACACGGCATCGAAGTCACCTTCACCGATTTTACCGTGCTCGAGAATGTTCGGAATGCGCTGAAGAGCAATACTCGCATGGTTTGGTTCGAGACGCCTTCGAACCCTCTCCTCCAAATCGTCGACATTGCTGCCGTAGTGAGGCTCGTAAAGGAATTCAACGACGAGATCGTTGTGGTGGTCGATAATACTCTGATGAGTCCGTATTTTCAGGCAAGTTCTCGACGTTTCACACAAAAACAACCCACTATTTTGCTTTTAGAAGCCGCTACAGCTCGGCGCAGACGCGGTCGTGCATTCCATAACGAAGTACATCAACGGCCATACTGACGTTCTCATGGGCGCGGTGGTCACTAACAAGCCGCGCATCGACAAGCACTGCTTTCAAATGCAATACTGTGAGTTCGTACGTGCCTTCCGGTCGCGATTGTAAGGACACTGTACTCCGGGTAATGCAATTGTTCTATGCGTCAAATCTGCGCAGATTCCACTTCGGTTTTTTTTTGGTATTTTGCGACGCCTTTCTTTACGAATGCCCACCATAGAAAGATGTTCGGCCGGGGTTGTGGGTTACTAACGTCGCTATGGGTCCCTATTTTGTGACTTAAGCAGTTCATGCTTTCATCGTTTTGTTTACGATCCGGCCTTTTAGCAACCGGTGCCATTCCGTCTCCGTTCGACTGCTACCTGGCACACCGAGGCCTTAAAACGCTTCATCTTCGCATGCAGTGTCACATGACCAACGCACTGGCGATCGCCACATGGCTGGAGAAGGATTCACGCGTGGAAACAGTGCTTCATCCAGAGCTGCCCTCACACCCGCAGCGAGAACTTCACAAGAAGCAGGCGAGCGGGATGTGCGGCGTCGTGTCCTTCAAACTCAAGGGTGGGCTCGAAGAAGCGCATGAGTTCTTGTTGGCGCTGAAGGTAAATGACCCAGGAAATGTTTTAGTAATTTTCGTAAAAAAACGAACAAAAAACATTGGCGTGATTTTGATGACTGTGCCACCGGCCATGGCCATATTTTCCTAGCCTGATCGCCACCTTCTCATAAAATTTAATGATTTTGTCAATCAAAGAAGTCATTGCGCCTTTCATCCTAGGTCTTCGTCTGTGGCACTTCGTTGGGCGGCTATGAGTCTCTCGCAGAAGTACCCTACACGATGATGCCCGCCATCTCGGACGACGGTCAGCGACCACCAGGGATTACGCCGAACCTCGTCCGACTCTCGGTGGGCTGCGAGAACAAAGACGATCTCGTTACCGATCTCGACCAGGCGCTGAAGAAGGCTGTGTGCCTTGGGAGAGACTAATAATAATACGATTTANCGAAGAAGCGCATGAGTTCTTGTTGGCGCTGAAGGTAAATGACCCAGGAAATGTTTTAGTAATTTTCGTAAAAAAACGAACAAAAAACATTGGCGTGATTTTGATGACTGTGCCACCGGCCATGGCCATATTTTCCTAGCCTGATCGCCACCTTCTCATAAAATTTAATGATTTTGTCAATCAAAGAAGTCATTGCGCCTTTCATCCTAGGTCTTCGTCTGTGGCACTTCGTTGGGCGGCTATGAGTCTCTCGCAGAAGTACCCTACACGATGATGCCCGCCATCTCGGACGACGGTCAGCGACCACCAGGGATTACGCCGAACCTCGTCCGACTCTCGGTGGGCTGCGAGAACAAAGACGATCTCGTTACCGATCTCGACCAGGCGCTGAAGAAGGCTGTGTGCCTTGGGAGAGACTAATAATAATACGATTTACCTTCCGACAATGTTTGTGTATTGCATAAAAGCTGTAAGATTTTAAAATGTGCGGACTGACGAAATCGGGCGTGCGATGTTTATTCGTAATTGGTAGCAGTGAAATGGCATTCCGAGAACCCTTGTTGGAGAAGTGTGAAGAAATGTGGCGACTCCTGACTGACCAGAGTATTACTCATTCTGCGAACCAAACCACTACGCCCAGCGACGTCATCGGTTGCAGAGGCGGCGCGTCACTCATAAAGCAAACATAACCTCCACGCATGGCCTTATCACTTCGCACACTTGTGCTCAGTGAATCGAATTCGAATCGATTGCTTCGGACACGTCTTGAATATCTTAGCTATTTCCGGAAAATGCCAAATTTTGACGGTAAACCCGGCGCTATGCCGGTGCTGCCCGCCAGTGCTTTACTGCCACCGCCTGCCTATGACAGTTTCCTATCCGCGACGAGCTCTCGGGAAGCTGCATCTTCGCAAAACCCTTCGATGTACCCATCCCCTGCCAGTCCACAAGTACCAGCCCCGTCATTCGCACATGGGCCGGTACCAGTCGCTCTCAGTGGGCCGCCGCAGTTTTCCGCGGTTCCTGAGCAGCGGCCAACGTCAGGGCTGAGTCTCCGGCACGGTCCGCTCGCAACGTCAACACCAACTCCAGGGACGCCGGAAGCGCCTCCTCTGCCGGCTTATGGTGCTCAGTACAACGTGGCGCAAGGAGCGACCAGTTGCTATGTACCGCCAGGTGAGTACACCTATGCAAGATAGTGAACGGGACTCTGTACGTGCAGATCGGTGTACGTTATTGTTAAAGTTAGGCAATGGTAATTTCAGTGCTGCCCCGAAATATGAACAATACAGTTTTTGCCCGCCCCCCCCCCCTCCTTGTAAGACAAAGTTCTAGAGGTCTAGCGCCTAGCGATGTATGATACGGCACTGTCTCGGCTCGGTAAGAGTTCGGTAAGGGGGGAGGGTACATGCTCAGCTGTAAACGTACCTTGCCCAGCGCACTGCGATCCGTCCTCTGGACGGAGTTAGTGGGTTAGTGCGAGTTAGTGGGCCGCTTAAGTGGATCTAATGGTACCTACGGTGCACCAGCATAAGACATTGGGCACTTTGATGGCGTCTGTCCTTAGACGCACGGCACATCATGGATACCTTTTGAGCATCGTTCTGACACTGCTCTTTCTAGGACCTTACACGACGCCGACGTACTACCCACAAACGGCTCCAAACAATTCGCAGAGGCACACTCGTCGGCGCATCATCATTGTCGCGGTCATCGTCTTCTCGTTTTGCTTAATTCTTCCACTCGTCGTCTTCCTGCTCGTCTACTTCCTCGTCATCGTGCCGAGCATGAATAGTGTGGATTCAGCTTTGAAGAATGCCGACTCGTACAGCTAGTGTAAAAACATTTGAAGCTTGATCAACCAATAAAAGTTATCAACGAGTATGTCGCGTGTCGTGATGACGACAGATCTTTCCAGACCAAAGGGTCACAAAAATCTTTCTGGGTCATCGTTGTATGGAACCCAAGGCTTTTGAGGAACTTCTTTTGAACGGGACATAATAATGAACGATCACAACCGGGAAGTAAGGTTAGAAAAATCTGAGGTGTATTCGTTGTTAAAGTAACTCATCACCTGCTTTAATATTTACGCCATTTAGTGTCGTTTAATTGGCAGACTGTTAAGGTAGTGTGTACAGCCTTGCGCAAAATGGCAGCAAAACGAGGCATCGACAAGACTCATGCTTGCAGCATGCCATGCTGCTGCTTGCATTTATGTGTACCAAGCGATACCGCATCATGCGTACGTTTCGTTTATTCAGGCACGAATTCGCATGCATCCTGTTTTACATGTCGGGCGGCAGGGCTGGGATTCCGGTCCCGGTTATCGAATAGGTTGCAGGGCCC
>JNEY01004322.1:0-10910 GCA_020875895.1 Aphelenchus avenae
ATTTATCATAGTTCTTGCCAAAATGAACAAGACTAATGCCGAGGGTTAGCATTTCCCGTAACAAACGTGACAGTCACTCGACGTTTAAGCAGGGAAGGTGCCGATAACAAGTTTGCGCTCATGACGCGTAGTTATCACCACGAATCGATTCTTAGGTACGCAAAGCATTCCCAAAACTTGTTGTCGCTAATCTGTTTTCCAGTAGATTTTAAGTTCGAGGAGTCTAAAGGTGGCCAACATTTGCTTGATACGTACTATTGGCCTATGTTAGTGCCCACTCCTCCAACTGAAGCATTTAACGAATGCCGGTGAAGCATCTGCGTCGCAACATCTTCCCAAACGAGTTAGCCTTTGTAGCATTTAAAAAACGACACGCCACTGACCGGTAGCCTAAAATGTCCGTGGCGTTTCGCCGCACAGCGACAGTTTAGTGCTGAAACACCAATGGTTATGCGTGTGTCCACCGCTGACTCGAAGATGATTCTTCACACACTAATTGCACCCGTCATTTCTGATGTTTCATTAGACCTCGAGCGTTTGTCGGCATGCTACGTTGATGATGATCTTGCTTGGTTTAGCGGTAATAAACCGAAACGATAAGCGCCATGAGCGACGAAAGCATCTCGGGTCCCCCAAAAATTGCGAGCTTCTACTCGCGACAGCACTACGATGCGGAGAGTACCTGCTCGGATTCAAGCAGTATTTCGAGCAGTGCTTCCCGCACTACTGCCATCAAAAGTGAACTCGTTGCGCGTATGAAGCGGCTCCTGGCGGACGAGAAGACGCACGACGTCACTTTCACAGTTGTAAGCGCACTGCTTTACTGGCCGAACTTTGCTAACACTGCCACGTTCAGAAGAGCCAGCAGTTCGGAGCTCACGTGAACGTTATGGGAGCAGCGTCGGACGCCTTCCATGCCATGTTCTACGGTGAATTCGAGCGTCATAAAGTCATCGACATCGAGGACGGCACTCCCCAGGGCTTCCGCGTCCTGCTCAAGTGCGTTACCTCGCGCATTATAGCATCTACACTGTAAATTCTAGTTACATCTACACTGACGAAGCAACGTTGACCGACGACAACGTCGAGTCGGTCCTTAACTTGTCACAGAAGTACTTGCTATGGAGCCTCCGCGACCAGGCCATCGCGTTCATCGGAAAACGCATCAACGCCACGAATATCCTCCATTACCTGGAGATTGCTAAATTCTTCGATGGACTCGAAGACAAGTAAAGAAACGAACATACACGTTCAATAACGTAAAACCTCGATTTTAGATGTCTCCATGCCATCGACAAGCATACGGAAGCGATCCTGAAGTCGGACGATTTTCTGGGCTTTAGTGACGACTTGGTCTCGAAAATCCTCTCGCGAGACACGCTGGCAGTGGGTCGCGGAGCCTGCAAATGCGACGGCGCTCACACTTGCGATGGGCTTAGCGGTGGGCTGACCGAACTTATGATCTTCGAGCGAACCGCCGAGTGGGCTGCCACCAAGATTCGCAGGTATTCAGTGTTCACGAGTTCAAAGGCGCTAAGACCAGTTTTAGCCGCAACGAAGTAGTCACGCCGGCAGCAATTCGCGAAACACTCGGTCCCATGCTCTACTTGATTCGCTTTCCCGCCATGGACGTAATCGAATTCTTGACGTATCCGCTCAAGTCGGGCATTCTCGACAACGACGTAAGTGCTTGCTGACCACTATACCAGCATATTTTCGGTCATTTTAGGACAAGGTCGCGCTGCTTGAATGGTTCGCAGATCAGAAGGAACCAAAGCGGTTCAGCATTAAGAAGCGATCCTACACCGGTCATAAGAAGCGATTCCACACCGATCATTCCGAGTCAGATGAGTCTGAGGTCGGTCATGAACCGGTCGTCATTCGGCCAACTGCCGCAGAGCTTGAGCAAAAGTACATGACGTAAGTGAACAACAGACACAAACCGCCATAACCGAAGCTTTGAAAGCTTGGTGTACCGTAAATGATTTAGGATCGAGTACAATTGCGTGGAAGATCAGTACAAGCGCAATGGAGAGAACGTCGTCGACGGCGAGGGATTCCTGACATTCGCACACACAGCTAAGAACATGTACCGCAAGGAGGAGTACGACTGGGAGATGGTCTACGTGTCTCGTGAACCTGGCAAGGAACGCGGTGAAATCTCGTGGCGAATCGAAATTCCGCCCGAGTACGCAGGCCGCGTCGCTGGAGCGACCATTGCGCTTGGACGGCTCACCACCTTCAAAAGCGGCAAGATTTTGGCCACCGTCCGCTACGCCGACACGTGCGCAAGGATCCCGAACGACACTGGCGTCTTCAACATCGTAGGTCCTCTTCCGAGCTTTCCCTACGTCGAAGTCAACGTCAACTTCTGGGGCGGTGAACGCAAAAAGTGGGACGACGTCTCCTGGCAACATGCTCAGCTGTTCAGAACCCACATGGATCAACCACAAACGAATATGTCGCTACGTGTCAACTTCGTCTGATTCAGCGGTTTATTGTGCCGCGAGCACACTGGAATAAACGCGATTATCCTAGCTCATTCGCGAAGTAGGGTGGAACGCTGTTCTTTAACTTGAGTAGTCGTTAAGAATCTAACCCTTGCGTAACAATAGCGTTTACTCACGCCAAATGTAGATAGTACTCATGCTTGTGTCTACTCTCTAGCGGCAGCATCGTTCTGGATGTGGTGGCGCAGCTCGACCTTGCAAGTGTAAGGCGGGCAGTACACTGCCGCACCGAATTTCCGCCGCAACGTCGGAAGGACCGATCCGGCGGAGAACTACAGTGAGAATCCTTCTTTTCGGTCACGCTTGGATTAGTGCCCACCTCAAAGTGATTGAAGAGATTGGCCGTGAAGAGGAAGAGCTCCACCCTGGCCAAGCCTTCCCCTAGACACTGCCGCTTTCCGCTTGAGAAGGGAATCAGTTCATCCACGCGCTTCAGACGACCATCCTTATCAATGAACCGGTCGGGGTTGAACCGAGTAGGTTCCGGGAAGACCTGAGTTCATGGGCGGATGGTAGCCTGCTGCAGAAGTGTATATCTCACGTTTGGGTCGTACAAAATGGCGGACACTTGCGGCACGATCCTGGTTCCCTTCGGCAGTTGGAAGCCTTCAATAAGGACATCTCGAGTGGTCTCACGAATCACGTTCTGCATAGGAATCATGTTACACAGACGCTGAGTCTCCTACAAAAAAAAAACAGTGTGAGAGATTCTGCTGTACTGCATGTTTACGTTCACCACGGCACACGAGTACGGCAGATTGGTACGATCGGCGAGCGTGATTAGGCGGTCGCTGCCTATGACCCGGTCCAACTCGTCTTGCAGCTTTGCCTGGATCTCGGGTTGATGGAGGACATAGGTCAGTCCCCATGACAGTGTGGTACTCGGGGTCTCCTAAAAAGGTTCGGTCGTTACATAGCTAGCAACTGATGACAGTGTAAGCAGACAAATTAAGCACAGGTGGGGCTCAAAATAACAAGTCTGCATGAGCCGGTCAGACACGCCGGGTTATGCTTAGCCAGCAGAAACGCAAGAAGAGAGCGCTACTCACCTGCCCAGCGATCCACATGTCGTAGCAAGCGTTCATCACTTGGTTCAACCTAAACGCTGCCAATCAGTCGTTTACGAACGATCGCTTACGTGAAGTGATGCGGTCCCGATTCTTTCTCTCGACGAGCCTTCTCTCTGAGAAACGCTTCCACGTAGTCGGTAGATTCCGAAGACGACTCAAGATCGATGTGGTTCTGGTGCTCGTGGATATTACGCTCCAAGAAATCGATGAAGTACTTGTTCAGTGACATCATCTTGTCCCAATGCGCTTTGAAAAGAGGAAGTCGCTTAAACAGGGCAGGCGCGATGATGCTTAGTAAGGTCCACGGAGATCCGAAAGCTTTCAGAAGTGCGTCGTTGTTCTTCTTCAACCGGTAGAAGTCAGCTTTATGCTCCTAAATGAATTATTCCTGGTACGCTTAATCCAACGTACTCCGCGCAGGCGGTATCCGAAAAGAAGCGAGTTGATGACGGATCCAACAGCAAGGTCCATATGGCCAGGCACGTCATGTTCCTTTAATCCTGCAGCGACGTCAGCCTTGATGTCCAAAATCATAGCCGTAACCTCGTCCAGAACCTAAACACACTTCGAACATCGCCTAGCAGTCAACCTCAGAAATATCCAATGGTAAACCAGGAGACTTGCAAGTAGGTTGCAAGTCTCGTGCTGGAGTGCTATGCTTACTCGCTGCTGCATAAGGTCCTTTCCGAGTCCGAAATCTCTCAGCACGTGTTGTGCGAATCGACGCTGCTCCTTCCACAGATCACCCCAGGCCGTAATGATGCCAAAGTTGCCGCCTAAGCATGCCACGCTCTCGCATAACCGGCACTACACAGAGTGTTCAGACGGTACAAGAACGACCTCTCCATGTGTTACAAGCATGACTTGTGAGTACCTCGTATGATTGTCAGGAATTTCTCCATCTTAAGTCTACCGGCATAAGCGTCTCCGTCCCGCTGAATCGTCTCCGCAATTTTCTCGTAGCTTGTGACTGACACTACCGGGATTTCCCCCATCCAGTAGGTGTATCTGAAACGGTGCTCAGTGCATTCGTGTCTAAATTATGTCTTTATATCACGAGTTACAGGACTTACACGTCCCCGTACTGGTCCCTCCATCGCAGGAACTGCTTCTCCCATTGTCCACCGATTGCAAGCGAGAGCAAGTTGCCGACAATGGGAAGCGGCGGTGGACCAGGCGGCAGGTTTCGTCGTTTCCAATAATAGTTGTAGAAGAGTATGAACAGCGTCAGAAGAAACAAGAATAGCGCGATCATTACTATTGAGTGTCACTGCCACTGTTCAACCTTAAGAAGCGTGAGGTAACCGATTTCGCTCAACTATTATATTTGGGCCTGGACGAGGACGCCAGGATGAACGCAACGTGCGATAATATGATCGGTAGACAGTCAATTCTGTCTGTATAGAGTAGCGTTAATATGCCCGGAGCGTCAAAGGCGCCGACGAAGAGACGACAGCGGCCCGATTAGCATTCAGTTTAGGACAGCATCGGTTTCAGTCAGTGGTAGAAGGTTCGAGGTTGACGGGCGAAAACACGGACCAGGACAAACGTTCATCTAATATGCCGGTGACACGTGATTTGTTCATCTCTACGTCACTACGGCCCAAACAATGCTACCTTCGTTTCATACGCTGTTGCTCGCTGAACTTGCATTAGAAAGCAGAGCAGGTTCACGTCCACGATAGCTACTTTTAGGCTCCGCTTACGTCTATCTGAACGTCTAAGATAGGGAGGTTGACTGTTGTGTGTGTCGATAGCTCAAATCCAAAACGTCAGTAGTGTCTTGGGTCCGACCGTCCACGACAAACAAACTGGAAGAAGTGGTCTATGCAAATTACGCCCTGAAACTTGTATAAAGAAAGCTAAAGTTCGCAGATGGCATCACTTCGGTTCGACATCGCTCAGTGACGCCACCAGCTCAAATGGCTTCTCGCTCCTCCCGACCTCGCCATGGGCGCTCCGCTCATCCATCGCGGGACGCCTCCAGCGACGTCTCTTCCGCCTCGTCTGTCTCGGAGTCCGACGTGTCGGTCTCCAGCAGCGCCTCCTCACTCGCGGAGCAGCCGCCGGTTGCCAAGCATGCCAAGCGGGTACGTTGATTTTCCTTATTCTTCAAGCCACTATCGTCCTGTATATGCTCACGTTAACCGATAGTTTCAGGGTGCTGGCCGCAAGTCCCATTCCACCACGTCCGTCAAGTCGGGCAAGTCCTCGCAGTCGAAAGGACCGCGACGCTCGGCTCGGCTGGCTACGAAGAGGAAGCCCGCCGGTTTCTACGCCCGTGTTCCTAAGATCGATCACGACGAACCGAGTAACGGAAAGCGCAAGCGCAAAGGCTCCACTCGCAGTCCGAAGAAGTCCTCTCCGGCCGTCGCTCACCGTCGCAGCACTGGCAGCAAGAAGCACTCGTCGCGTCCTCGCAAATAAGGCGCATCCTGCCCACGCAACTGACATCACCCATTGTATATTGTCCTTGTAACTGATGTAATAAAAATCTGATGCTGAACAAATATGCCTTGTCGACAAAGCAGTAATTAGCTTTAGCTTATAGGCTTTTCGTTTTTGGCCTCTGCGGCTCAGGCTCTAAGGTGATTTCTTTCGTTACTTCTGACACTACACGCCTTGCTTCAAAATGCCGATTCCAAGTGCCAATTCAAGTGTGTATGTGAACACAACACACCAAACATTGCGCGTATAGGATGTCTTTATTCGATTCCAGTCATAAATATGGCAAGCAGGCACACGTGAGCCAAAAGATTCACTGCTTGTACTCAGAGTCGATAAGCTTCGCAATGGTGTTGAGCTGGACGTTGGAGGTTCCTTCGTAGATAGTTCCTGAAATCAACTGTGCACAACTGAAGTCTGTGCAGCAATCAGCGAGATTTGCTTGCTCCGCTAACCAAAACTTGAAGGAGATGTGAACATCAATTTGCAACATACCGATCTTGCAGTCGCGGTAGAACTTCTCCACGGGGAATTCCTTCGTGAAGCCCACACCGCCCATCCACTCGACGCATTTGCTAGTAGCCTTCGTCGCAACATTCGACGCGTAGAGTTTCGCCATGGCGGCCTGCTTGATGAACGGGAGTCCGGCCTCCTTCAAGCGAGCGGTGTTATAGACCAGGAGACGGGCAGCCTCGATCTCGGTGGCAATGTCCGCCACCTGATGTTGCATGCCCTGGAAGTCGATGATGCGCGAGTTGAACTGCTTGCGCTCCTGGAGGTAGGGCACCGTCTGGTCGAAGCAACCTTGCGCGAGACCGAGCATCTGCGCGCCGATGCCGATGCGGCCAGCGTTAAGGCACTCGATCGCCATTTTATAGCCTGAAAGTAGAATCTCAGGATAAACAGTTGGCGGTATTGATGCATGTTTCGCGTGTCAAAAGATGTTTGTTTGCAGGTTCATGAAATTTTAAAGGTTAGCTCCTACTTACCTTTGCCGATCTCGCCAAGCACGGCACTTTTCGGCACACGCACGCTATCGAAGTGAACTGGGCAGGTGCTAAACGGCCCATCGTACATTATTTCTGGCGGCTTTCGGCAAGCCTACCTGCTCGCACGGATGCCCAGCTTATCCTCCGGTTTTCCAACGGACAATCCTGGCGCGTTTGCGTCCACCAGGAATGAGGTAATGCCACGATAGCCCTTGCTCGGGTCGACGTTTGCCATCACCTAGACCACTGCAGTTTTCGGGATGCATGGCATGAAGCCTACCAGGAAGAAGTTCGCGTGACCAGCGTTAGTGATCCACAACTTTGTGCCGCTGATGAGGAAGTCGTCGCCATCAGGCTTTGCGACCGTCTTCAAAGCGAATGCGTCCGAACCACTGCCAGCTTCCGAAAGGCAGAAGCTACCAACCTAAAAAGGGACTTTTGTTGATTGGCTAACCAGAAGGGCGTACCCAGTCCTTGTGACAACGGGTGAGGTACTTCTGCTTCTGCTCCTCCGTACCGAACTCGGTGACCAACGGCGCAACAAGGGTGTTGTGCACGTCGACGAACACCGACACGGACGGATCGACCTTGGCCAGCTCTTCTACGATCAAGACGACGTTGAAGAAGGTGGACTCCGCACCTCCGTACTTCGAAGGGATCTCGATGCCCATGAACTGAAAAAAGCGACCGCGTTAGATGAACATAAGCAGGCAAGGACAACATCAAATCCTATGATTTGATCCAGTTGATAGCACTAAGATAGACTCTAAATGACGTTCATTGACTGGGGAGAAGTAGATCGTTGTAGATAAAGTCAGACTGCATCAGACTCTTCCAAGGTAAACAGAAAGAGCACGGGGGTTATGCGTTCCTTCATCGCAAGAAGCCTACCCCGTTCTCGAAAGCACCGTCGATGATCCGCTTGTCCATCTTTGAAGTAGCGTCCATCTCGCGGACCAGCGGTCGGATCACGTCGTTGCCGAAGCGACGCACTAAAACTCGAGTGTTCATGTTTGTATACAGACCTCGGTGGTCTCACCTGTATCAGCGAGTGCTTTCTCCTCCTCGCTTAGCATCGTCACGGGTGGAGGTGGTGTGCCATCTGCCGAGTCTGGTCGTGGAGAGGCTTGCACGCCGGTATTGAGTTGTCGCGTGCAGCTTTTGAGGAGGTTGTGAGCAAGAGAGCGGGCGCAGCGTGATGTTAGCATGGCTAAATCATCCGGTAGATTTTGACAGATATTTACGGCACATATCGGCAAGACAAGCGGCACATATCGGTGACCATTGACCGAATCACGAATCGCGACGATTCTCGAGGTCATGGAGATGTATAAAAAACGGATACAAAGCATCCGTGTGCACGTTCGCTTTGGCGACGCGTCAACGGACTTTGGACTGGGTGTTCTTTGAAGCAGTTGAGTAGCGGACCCTCACCGACCATGTAACACCGAAAAATACCAAGTCAACGAAAAACCCATACTTCAGCGAAAAAGAGCAAATGCAGACTTCAAGCATTCCCCTAACGGGTCACTTGTTGTGGCCGCAAGTATCTTGCAAGGAGTTTGAGAACAAAACCATTGACTAATTCATCAACCAGTTTCACCAAAACATTCACACACTGCTATAGGTGGTTCGACATACAACTTAGAGCTACATCATGATTAACACCGTCGGTGCTAAAATTTATAGTACCCTAGGGCTGCTGCTACTTGCATGGTATTTTAGGGTGGCGGCTGTGGAGTCTAAGACAGGCGCTAATGCCCGACAGATGATTCTACGTCAAAAAATGTGATGTTTTTTTATGGTTCATATGGGTTCTTCCGTTTCGTACTGCCTAGTACAGGCTAGCTCTAAGAGGACACGACAACTACAACGCTTCTTGCCGGGCCACCGCATGGTGCAAAAATGTTTTTTGTGGCGATCTATCGAATCCTTCTGATGGTTTGCTCACGCATATCCCATTATGCTTGGAAGAGTTTCGGAACCTTAGTTTTGTACAGATATAAGTGCTGCCGGAGTCGCGCAGTGCTCTGCTACCATTTGCGTATATTTCGTGGCGGGACCGAGCAATTTGATTGCTACAACATGAGCCCCGGTGAATTTGCGCAATTACCTATCCTACTTTACTACATTAAAAAACACTATCTTATAGGGCTTTGTAGATAATAACCGAGAAGGAACAACANCATGTTTGTATACAGACCTCGGTGGTCTCACCTGTATCAGCGAGTGCTTTCTCCTCCTCGCTTAGCATCGTCACGGGTGGAGGTGGTGTGCCATCTGCCGAGTCTGGTCGTGGAGAGGCTTGCACGCCGGTATTGAGTTGTCGCGTGCAGCTTTTGAGGAGGTTGTGAGCAAGAGAGCGGGCGCAGCGTGATGTTAGCATGGCTAAATCATCCGGTAGATTTTGACAGATATTTACGGCACATATCGGCAAGACAAGCGGCACATATCGGTGACCATTGACCGAATCACGAATCGCGACGATTCTCGAGGTCATGGAGATGTATAAAAAACGGATACAAAGCATCCGTGTGCACGTTCGCTTTGGCGACGCGTCAACGGACTTTGGACTGGGTGTTCTTTGAAGCAGTTGAGTAGCGGACCCTCACCGACCATGTAACACCGAAAAATACCAAGTCAACGAAAAACCCATACTTCAGCGAAAAAGAGCAAATGCAGACTTCAAGCATTCCCCTAACGGGTCACTTGTTGTGGCCGCAAGTATCTTGCAAGGAGTTTGAGAACAAAACCATTGACTAATTCATCAACCAGTTTCACCAAAACATTCACACACTGCTATAGGTGGTTCGACATACAACTTAGAGCTACATCATGATTAACACCGTCGGTGCTAAAATTTATAGTACCCTAGGGCTGCTGCTACTTGCATGGTATTTTAGGGTGGCGGCTGTGGAGTCTAAGACAGGCGCTAATGCCCGACAGATGATTCTACGTCAAAAAATGTGATGTTTTTTTATGGTTCATATGGGTTCTTCCGTTTCGTACTGCCTAGTACAGGCTAGCTCTAAGAGGACACGACAACTACAACGCTTCTTGCCGGGCCACCGCATGGTGCAAAAATGTTTTTTGTGGCGATCTATCGAATCCTTCTGATGGTTTGCTCACGCATATCCCATTATGCTTGGAAGAGTTTCGGAACCTTAGTTTTGTACAGATATAAGTGCTGCCGGAGTCGCGCAGTGCTCTGCTACCATTTGCGTATATTTCGTGGCGGGACCGAGCAATTTGATTGCTACAACATGAGCCCCGGTGAATTTGCGCAATTACCTATCCTACTTTACTACATTAAAAAACACTATCTTATAGGGCTTTGTAGATAATAACCGAGAAGGAACAACATGCCATAAGCGGTGATTTTTATTGTATCGCGAGTTTCAGCAGTTCTTTCGTGTGAAACAGACATGTGATGCAGCCCGTTTGCTTTCGTCTTCTAAATGTCCGCCAAGTTTTCTGCCTCCTCAATATGTTTGTCTACGTAATAAACGCAAGATTTTAGCTCGAGCACAATGGGCGACAAAGAAAAACACGCTGTAACGTTTGAGGATTTCGACTTTCACGAGCGTCTACTGAAGGTATGGAAAGCTAGTTTACACCGAATACGCTCATCCTCAGGTCATCGGGGATTTGGGATGGTCGCGACCGACGCAGGTTCAAGAAGCGATGATTCCGCTGGCACTGGAGGAAAAGAACATCATGGCCCGTGCTCGCACTGGCAGCGGCAAAACCGCCGCTTTTCTCCTTCCAGTGGTGCAGAAAATCCTGCAGGTCCTGTCGGTAAGTAACGAACTTTTTGCGCTTGGTATTCGGAACTACTATGGCCGTTATTTTGCAGTGGACATGAATTATTGACCTGACATGAGCCTAAAAGTCAG